>PVIH01020050.1:0-33597 GCA_004025045.1 Sigmodon hispidus | reverse complement strand
TTCCCTCTGAATTTTTTTTCCATCCCTGTATATCCTTATTGAAGGTCTCTTCCCCCTCCCACCACATCTGATCATTTTTCTTCTCTGCAACTCCCCATCCCCTCCCTTGGCAGGGAGCAGACAGTCCTATGGTCACACTGGCCCAATAATGCTTGGATCAGTCTTCACTCCCGGCCAAATCCAGTTTTGTCCCCCCTCCTTCAAGAGTGAGTCAGGTGTTCCTATAGATGGACTGGGGTTTGAAGGGTCAGTTCTGATCACTTCTAACACCTGTTGTCTTCATATACCTTAAATACCTTCTTCTCCCAGCTGTGTCCCATCCAGGTTAACAGCCTTGAACTCACAGAAATTCAGAAAGATCTGTCTCTGGAGTTGTGGGATTAAAGTCATAGGTCAGCACTCTAGGCTTTCCCTGTGCTGTGATTAAAGGTGTGTGCCATCACTGCCTGGCTGTTTGGTCTTGTACTCACAGAGAGCCTCTAGATCCCCATGCTGGGAATAAGGGTGAGTTACCACTGCTCTGTTATCACTAGAACTCCCAAAGTCCCAGAATGATCTCTCAAGTGATGTGATTAATGGAGTGCACTACCTCTGCCTAGTTTGACTCTGGATTGATCTTTTGATATTCCAGGTTTTATTAACTATGTAACATATCACCACACCCATCCCTAGATGAAGAACTTTAAGTAACTAATGGCTTCTGAGAGAGGGAAAATGTGTCTTCTCCTGGGTTTAGCCCTGATACCTTATTCAGTCTAAGTGGTCAGTTCTAAACATGTAAGCAGAAGTAACACTACATTAACTCAACAGATGGTATTTCCAAATGTACATGTATTTGTACATGTACATATATGAATATATATAAAACAGTAACACTTAAAAATAAGGTTCCACAAATTTAAGAGGTCAGAGACACACATGAGTAGTTAGAGAAAGAAAAAGGGGAAGGTGATATACAGTGCTCATGTATAAAATACTCAAAATTTAAATAATTTAAAAATACGAGAAGAATACCCAATAAATGCTCATATGTATTGTTTTGTATTAACCTGATCCATAAGTCACCTCTTTCTGTTTTACCCACTATCAACATTTTGAGTGGACTGTGCTTAGGAGTCTGCTTTTCTAAGAATGCAGCAAAATCACTTTAACATTTGCCTCCTACTGCCTCAATAACACGGGACAATTTTCACACAAGTTGACACAAGAAATAAAAATAAAAATGGCAATAGAGAGCCAGTGAACTGTAAAATGCAGTAAATTTGTAAATGGGAACACTAAAGCTGTGCTTATAGCTGTGGGGAGTGCTTACTGCAGGATATACTATAAAGTGTCTGAGATCTGTGAAATTTCCTTTTTTCTGTCCATGACCTTTAGCAAATATAGAAGATTCAAAAGTCTTCCCAACCCTGACCCATTTGCAGACCACTCTATTAACAGTACAGGGTTAAACTTACAAATCCTAAATTTGTAAATATGAAAGTTAACTCTTTCTGAATCAGAATTCTGATAGGAGCATTTTAGAATCTTGTACACAATTATCCATAGAGCTTTAAAACCTGTTTAATAAATAATGATTAAAGAACTTTAATGTACTTAATAATGTCTAAATGAGATGACCCACATGAAAACTGAAACCATTTCATTTTGTCACATATCTAATTACTTAGGTGTACAGAATTGGGAGCAGTCTATAAAACTGATCTCCTCAGATGCACATGGACCAAATCTATGCTTTTCATGCTGACTTTAGTCAATAGTTTCATGAAATTTAGCATAATGTGTGTGTGTTCCAGAATCTCTCCCCTCCCAACCTACCCAAAATATCCTGTTCTCTTTCTCTAAGAACAAATAAGCAATCAAAAATGAAAACAAGCAAAACTCACTGAAACACAAAAATATCAAAACAAATAAAAATAGTAAAGAAAAAACTTGCAACACTCAACTATTTGTGATGTTTAACTACTTTGCCCTGCAGTGTGATTGTTATGCCCAGTGACAAAATCAATCTCTATCATAAGAGAAAGAAGCACCTGCTATTAGGATCATAAGATAGTGTAACATTCTGATGATGTCAGCAAAGAAAAGAAGTAGACACTGTTGTTGGCAGCATCACGATTTCATCAGAAAGATCTCAGTTCCCACTCTTGTAAAACCTGGTGCAAGCTGCCTTGGCCAAGGTGTGAAGGCAGAGGCACTATGCACTGTCCAAGCATTTGCCCCACCCCAGGAACACCAGGGATAGGTGTGTTGCCTCCTGTGTCTTTAGAATCAACCTTTTCCCCTACAGTAAAATGTGATAAAGTTGAGAGGCTTTCAAGTGTTAAAATGATCCCAAGCAGAACAGGATCATACTCACGAATTTTCTTCACAAAGAGCAAACCACTGGGAAATAAAAGGGGAGAAGGGTGACCAGGTTGTTTTTGAAAACAAATGGCCAATGGGGAACTGTGCAAACTGAAATCAGCCCCAAAATGCCAGAGAGCCAGCTTCTGTTTTAGTGAGGAGCAGTGGGGTGTGAATTCTAGCTCCGTTCTTTTCCTGTGTGAGATCATATCCTGTCACGATCCTGACTTCAGTTTTTGGTACATGACAGTCTTTGAATGCTACTGCCTACTTTGGATTTGAACCCCCACCTTACTCGTCAATGCTTTATTTTTTTCAAAGCATAACGAAAGAGACTTTTTTCTAATTCTGCAGTAGTAATTCTTTTTGATTGCTTTAAGGAAATACCGTTATTTTCATACAGCAAACTAATGAAAACACACCAAGCATTTGATGTGACACACAATTCTTAACAAACATGTTTCCTCACCACAGCTGTGAGAAACAGGCTGTCTTCACTTTCTCATGCTCAGCCTTTTTTAAGATAATAGAAGAAGTGCTGTTTTGAAGCTATATGAAAGAAAACTTCCGCTTGTCAAAATTACAATGTAAAAGTAAAAGGGGAGAAATTTGTGTATATATCACATATGCACATTCATTCTCTTAAACACAGATTTTTTTGTGTTTATGGGAGTGGACATCTTTTTTCTCTGAGAAGACTTTCTAGCTCTTCAATCTCATTTAGAAATTCAGTGGTTAGACTCTGTCCAGTGGTGAGGTAAGCAGGTTCCAGTACCTGATCACCCATCCCTCCTGCACTTCCAGAAAGTCGCATTTTGGGACTAGGATCAATCTGTAGAGCCTGATCCAGACTCTCCTTAGCAGACAGGACTAGGGTTTGGCTGTGAGGGGCTCCTTAAGCCACACCTAAAAGAGGGGCTATTGCACATAGGGCCCACCTCTACCTGCTTCATCAGAGAAGAACTGAGGCTTTGAAATTCAGACTCCTGTCCAGAGCAGAGTCAGAGATCCAGCAGTCCCCTTGATCAGAGGAGACAGGAGACACACAAGCCATCTTGCCACAACTGACTAGGAGCAGCCTCATTGTGAACCACTGAAGACATGGGCACATGCCAGTGCAAAAATACATATGATAATATAAAGAACAACAAGGCAACTCCAGAATAAACTGGTGGTTCTACAACTTCAAGACTTGAACAGAGAAATGAAGAGGAAACAGAAGGAAACAACACCAAAAACACCATTATGAAGATTATTGAAGCCTTCAAAGAAGATATAAAAATACCCTTAAAGAAATAGAAGAAAATAGAAACAAAAATTTGGAAGAGAAGAACAAATCCTTGAAAGAAAACCAAGAAAAGGTAAACCAAAAAATGAAAGAAACATTCCAGAAACTAAAAGCTGAAATAAAAGCAATAAAAAAGGCACAAAATGAGGCAAAGATGGAAATAGAAAGTCTGAAGAAAAGAGCTGGAACTACAGATACAAGCATAACCAACAGAATCCAAGAGATGGAAGACAGAATTTCTGAAGTGGAAGACTCAGTAGCAGAAATAGATACATCAGTTAAAAAATACTAAAATCAAAAAAGCCATAACACAAAATGTTCAGGTTATCTGGGACACCATGAAAAGACCTAACTTGAGAAAGATAGGAATAGAAGAAGGAGAAGAATACCAGCTCAAAGGCATAGATAATGTTTTCAATAAAATCACAGGAGAAAGCTTTCCTAACTTAAAGAATGAAATGCCTATAAAGGTACAAGAAGCTTAAATAACACCAAATAGATATGACCCCCCCCAAAAAAAGCCTGCTTGCCACATAATAGTCAAGCCCCAAAGCATAAGAAACAAAAAAAGCAAAACAAAGAAAAAATTTTAAGAGCTGCAAAAAGGAAAGGGCCAACTTACCTACAAAGGCAGACACATCAGAATAACACCTGACTATGTAATGGAAACAATGAAAGCAAGAAGGACTTGGTCAGAACTTATATAGACAATAAAAGAGCATGTCTGCCAGCCTAGACTACTATAGCCAGCAAAACTACCAAGCACCGTAGATGGAGTAAACAAGATATTTCATGTCAAAGTCAGACTGAAACAATACCTATCAATGAATCTGGCCCTCCAGAAAGCCTTAGAGAAAAAAACTCCAACCTAAGGATCCCAGATACACCCATGAAACCACAAACAATCAATAATTCCACAGAAGAATACTCCAGAGAAAGGAAATATATACAAGATACCACCAAAAATAGCAGGAAATATCAATCAGTGGTCACTAATATCCCTTAATATCAATGGACTCAACTCATCTATGAAAAGACACACACTAACAAGATGGATACAAAAACAGAGCCATCCTTCTGCATACAAGAAACACAACTCAACCAGAAAGACAGGCACGGGCAGAGAGTAAATGGTTGGAAAAGATTTTCCAATTAAATGGTCCTAAGAAACAAGCTGGGGTGGCCATTCTAATATTTAGCAAAGTAGACTTTAAGCTACAAGCAATTAAAAAGAACAAAGTTGATCATTACTTATAAATCCCAGGAAAAATTGGTCAAGAGGAGATTTGAATCCTGAATATTTTTGCCTCTAATATAAGGGCACCTACCTATGTAAAAGAAACACTGATTAAGCTCAAATCCCACATAAATTTTCAGACCCTAATAGTGGGAGACTTCAATATCCTACTTTCACACTTGGATAGGTTAACCAGACAGAGCCTCAACAGAGAAATAAGGAATCTAACAGAGGTTATGATGCAAATGGATTTAATAGATATTTACATAAGCTTCCACCCAAATGCAAAGGATTATACATATTTCTTAGCTCCTAATGGAACTTTCTCTAAAATTTACCACATAATTGGTCATAAAGCAACTATTAACAGACACAAAAAATGGAAATAATCTCTTGTATCTTATTGGACCACCAGGGCCTAAAGTTAGAGTGCAACGACATAAAAAATTACAGAAAGGCTTCCAAATCATGGAAACTAAACATTACTCAGCTGAACCACCTCTGGGTCAAGGAAGAAATTAAGAAAGAATTCAAAGTCTTCCTAGAATTTATTGAAAATGAATCCACAACATACCCAAACTTTGGGACACAATGAAAGTAGACTTAAGAGGAAAATTCATAGAATTAGATGCCTATCAGAAAAAACTAGAGAAATCCCACACTAGAGACCTAACAGCTCAGCTGAAAGGCTTAGAAGAATTAGAAGCAAACACTTATGATAGCCTATGCTAGAGAGGTTGCAGAGCAAGGGGAACACAGTTTCATTGTTGTTGGGAGCGTAAGCTTGTTTGGCCACTTTGGAATGCAGTATGGCAGTTTCAGAAAACTGAGAACCAATCTCCCCAAGGAGCCAGCAATACCACTTCTGGGTGTATACCCTAAAGAAGCACATGCACACTCTGAAGGCAGTAGTTCAACTATGTTCATAGCAGCATTATTCATAATAGGAAGAACCTGGAAACAATCTAGATGCCCCTCAACTGATGAATGGATTAATAAATTGTGGTACATCTACACAATTGAGTACTACTCAGCAGTTAGAAATAATGATATCCTAAAATTTACAGGCAAATGGATGGATTTGGAGAATATCCTCCTGAGCAAGGTATAGCAAACCTAGAAAGATAAGCAAGGGATGTACTCACTCATTAGTGAACTCTAACCAAAAAACAAAAAGCAAAGCATGTTCAAGATGCAAACCACAACTACTGAACAACTTGGGATCTATAACACCTTCGGCTTCCACCTTGAATCCCTCCCTCCTCCTCTACTGGAACACCTGAGTCAGTCTTGATGTTGGGGCAGGGAAACTGGATCTGCCATGAGTGGATGCTGAACTGAGCAATATTGGGTCTTTGGGACTTCTTGCTCTTGCTGGGGAGGAGATTGGGAGAGGTGGTAAAGAGAGTGACTGGAGGGAGTGGGAGGGGAAGGGACCTTGAATAAGGATATACAGGGATAGAAAATATGACCTTATTCATATTTAAAAAAATAATAAAAACTTAAAAAAAAAGAAATTCAGTGGTCAAAGCCCTAGCTCATCATTCCAAACAAAACTAAAACCGACTTTTATTTTGCAATGGAAAGTAAGTATTCTAATCTATTTTGATATAAGTGCCAGTTATTTTTTCAGCTTCTACAGCTTTCAAAATATTTGTTTAAAAATTAAACTGAATAAAAATAATTTAAAAAGTCAATTCTCACTTGTTTCAAGACACTAAAATTCTGATAAAACTGTATCTGTTCATGAGTTTTCTATACATTTTATTTGAAATTAATAATGGTATAAATTATTTGGTGTTACCAACTTTGTTGATCTTAGAATACTTTTAAACATGCTGATATCAGTGAGCATTTCAAGGTCCCTTTATTTGTTTGGATTCCACTACTGACATACAGATCATTAAGTAAAGAAAAACAAGGGAATGGATTTTTCATGTAATCTACATGTTTAAAAAAAATCAAAATAAACACACTAAAGATACACACCATCGTAATACACAAGATCTTAACATGATTACAATAGTTCAGTAATTATTACAACAATTAAAAAACTAAAATAATTAAATTAAAACCTAAAAAGATACTAACATTAAAATGAAAAAGCAACCTACCTAATAAAAAAAATCATGTTATTACCTATATACCTGTTAGGAAGCAGTATCTAGAATATGTTAATAATGTTAGCATTTTATATATTAGTATTTTGAATTTACAAACTACTCAATAGAACCCTTAGTACCAAAGAGATAAGTAATCCAATTAAAAATGAGGCACAGAACTAGACAAGTGAAATAGATGAAATACAAATGGCTCAGACACATTTTTTATAGTGTTCAGCATCATTAACTAACAATGGAATAAAAATTATAACTACTTTAAGACTTCCTTTTACTCAAATAAGAATGGACAATACACAACACAATAAAAGCAAAACAACAAAAGTTGCTGTTTTGTATGTGGAGAAATAGAATATTTACTGCTATTGAGAGTACAAGTTTGTACAGTCATTATGGAAATCAGAATGGAGGTTCCTCAAAATTTTTAAGTAGATCTATTAAATAATGGAGCCATACCACTTATTTTAGTTAGGATATCTATTTGTTATGATAAAATACCATGATACCACATACTTCAGTATAAAAATATGGAGGAATCAAGCTGAAACTGATCTTTAGCTTTGCCCCTATATGCTGGCTTTATAAAGTACTGGAAAATGCTATGCAAATTGCTAGAGGAGAAAAGTAACCATCACTCTTGCCCAGCTGTGAGGTATAACAATAAGTAGCCTGGCAAGACATGCTTGCTAGTGCAATAGTGTCATGAATGTCATGGGAGAAACCAAACACTTTATGGTTATATAAAAGCATACTCTGCAAGTTGAAACCCACATTGGGTGCCAGTATGAGGACCAAGAACCTTTTCCTAGATATATCATTGACAGCAGGGCATAACTACAAACAAGTATGGCTTAATGGACTCAGTATTACTTTGACTCCCAATGACATCATTGCATCACAGATCAGTAAATAAATCTAATTAAGGAATAATGAACTATGATGAGGCAGGAGATATGATGTGACAAAGTGAGAATATGGCAACCAGATAAAATAAAATTATATGTTTCATCTAAACCTGTTGAGAAACTATGACACATTGACACTGTGAAGCAGGAATGTGAATATTGTGAAACTGTATTTTATGATCTATACATTAAATTCTACTAAACATTTCTCTCTCTTAAAGACTACCTTCATTTTGAATTATCTGAAGAATCTAGAATTTGTTACTTTAAAAATGGGTAGTTTTTTTTTTTTTTTCAAAAATACAGATAATGTAGTTACCATTAGTCTGGACTGTCACTGTCTCTGCTATAGTTTAAATTAAAAATTTCTGAAGAGAAAATTTTTGCATTATTCTATGTTCTTTTCTATGATGTTACATCATATCATTTATCAGCATTTAATAACTCCAAAGTACTTTATCAGGGCCCCCTTTACTTGAAGCTTGATGCTATTGAACTAGAATTTACAAGATTATGTCTTTGCCATTTTTCCACAGAGCATCTGAGAAACTAGGTGCTCCTTCCCAATGTTCTGAATTTCATTGTTTTGTGGAGAAAATGGATGCTATCTCTCTTGTACATATGGCCCCTCACATCTGTTATAACTAGATAAAGAATGGTGGATAATAATTGTGAAAATGTCATAAACATAAATACTTAACAGAAATTTGAAACCAAGCAAAATGAAATGTCAGGAACTAACCACATAGACACAGACACACACACACACACACACACACACACACACACAATTTTTAAGACATTTGAAAGGCAATGACAAATCTGCAGATCAGTTTCTCCACTTTGATTTGATTTCTTGGATGGTAGACTTCTCTCTGCTGATAGCTTGGTGGGCATTTGCACAAAAAATCAAAATTGGCTATTATCACTAATATGTAGACTCAATAACCAAAGTTTATTAGGAATAAACTCTTTTCCATAATTTTTTTAAATTTATTTCAAGAGCATTTGAGCTAAACATTAAATTCAACTATTTTTTGGTAAGGAATATTCATGATAGTTTTTGTTAAATCTCATTTTCTAGCCCTAAAGCACTTTAACCTGTATTATCTCCTTTCAGAAGAAGAATTTCTCACAGTTTTAGGGATGGGAACTTTAACTCATAAAAATGAGATAATTCACCAAACATATTGAATAAATGTCAGGTTTGGGCTTTGGGCCATGGCTCTTAGAGACCAGGCTTATGAGCTCTTCATATAATAGTATTTCCATTCTTGAAGAGAAAATTTAGCACTTTGAAAAGATGTTTATATTTCAGGTTCTAAGTTCACTGATAATTTAGTTACCTAAAAATGTCATTAAGAGCAATGGGAAAAGTTAGAATCATAATATGTACAGTGAATTAATTTTGCAGCTTAAGCATAGTACCCAGTCATTAATGAACAAAGCTTGAACAACCACAGGGTCAATTGACTTGTTTTTATCTTTTAAAGAGATAGAACTTTCCCCATTGCTGATTACATTTAATTACTATGGTGTAACCAAGTCATTTTGAAGCTGTTTGCATTATACTATTTTGGACCAGATCTAATAAAAATGCTTTTTTTTCCTGAAGTGAAATATCTAGGGGCAGGAAGGGAAGGCAGTTTGAACAAAGGGGATACATGGGAAAAAAATGAGACTTTATTCATAATAAATAAAAAATAAAATAAAAAAGAAATAACTACCCAAGGTGGTAAATCCTCCCACACACATACACTTCTTTTTAATTATTGTACAACAGTGTCTCAAGAAACTCGGGAAATCAGTAAATGTCGTGGGTCTGCAAGATTCACAAGGTTTTCTCTCCAGATTTACAGAAGCATTAAACTAACTGCCATAGGAGACTCAGACCACAAAGCCGCAGAGGAGATTCTGTTTCAGAATAAAATTGAGGAGGTAACTGATAGGTTTGTTTCATTGCTGTTGATTTTGATTAAGGAATTGTAGAAGCTGGTCTTTCAAATTACAAGCTGAGCTCCAGTGTTGTTTCGGGGTGCTTGTCTTTTTGTTGATGCATCTGTCTGTGGCTCATCTCTACTCCCATTAAATATCCTCTCACTCATACTCTTGTAAGTAGCTCCAATAAAATCCCATTAGTTTATCAAGTTAGACTTAATTATACTTTAAGGTTCCCTTTGAGGGGTGTGTGTGTGTGTGTGTGTGTGTGTGTGTGCGCGCGCGCGCGCGCGCACGCATGCATGCATAGGCAGGGAAGAGAGACAGAGACAGAGACAGAGAGAGACAGAGAGAGAGAAGGAAGGAGGGAGAGAGGGTCGGACAGTAGGGGAGGGAGGGAAAGGCAGAGAGAAGCATTTAAAGGAAGTCTCTTGATACAATTAACTTTGTTTCTCTTCCTTGACAAAATGTCAGACAAGTAACTTAACAGAAGAACTTGACCCAAAGCTCCAAGAGATGGAGTCTATCATGCTGTGGAAGGCATGGAAGCCGGCAAGTCCACGGAGGCAGGAGCTTTCAGTCACTGCTCATCTGTCAGTGGATCAGGAACCAAAGACTTGAAGCAAAGCTAATACATTCTCTGGCCTCGGGGGATTTATAGAATAGTGTTACAGGCCTCCATGACCCTATCACTCTTCCTTATTTTCTGCTTGAAACAAACAAACAAGCAAAAAGTAACACATAAAATGATTGAAATCTGCTATCATCACAGGATATAATCTGGTCTTGAATGACAATGACAGTAGATTCTGTTTACTTCCTCATCTGAGCCTGGGCAAACACTGAAGCCATTGGCCCTGACATGGGAAAAGGAAGGACATAAGTATAGTTTAAGCTTTTTAAGTGGTTTTCTGGCACCAGTAATGTACAGTAATTTCTATCTTCTTGTAACTTTTTAACCCAGCTGAAAGTTTTCATTCCTCTGAAATGCTAGTCATTTACCCTCACATGCAGTGGGTCTCTGAATCACAAAGAGCAGAGATTGAGCTACACAGACATACCAGACAGTCAACTATTCAACTGGTCTGTGCTTGGACACAGAGGCTCAGTCTGCCCTACAGAGGAGACAGCTTAAGATCTATAGAAAATGAGAGAGAGAGATTCCATCGGGTGGAATAGTCTAAACCCACATTAGAAACTTCAACTCTCTTAGTTAGTGGCCTCCCTGGCTCTAGGGAGCGGGAACACCTTCTCTACTGGAGAATTCTGCAATTCTAGCCAATAAACTTTATTTTCAGTTTTACCTGAGTTTTTATCTTTCCTCTTAATTCTTTAACTGAGGGAGAAAAATGCCTACATGATAGTCCTGCAATTTTCTTCATAAAACTTAAAGAATATTTCAAGTTATTCAAACAATACATAAGTGAGTATATAAGCCTACTTTTCTGAGCACTTACTAAGGGACAAGCTTTATGTCAATAGCTTCCTGTTATTTCTATAAGAGAGACATTGCTAGGATAACATTTAGTGCTTGGTGCAATGTTTATTAATATGTCCTATAAAAACAAAACAAACAACAACAACAAAAACAAGCCAGTTTGCTGAAGTTTGACCACACTCAAATTTATGGCTGACTTACTCATCATTTTCAGACATCTAATATTTATAGTATCTAGATACTTAAAAAAGGAATTTCAAAAATCAAAAGATAATGCACTTTAATAGGCGTTGGGATTATCTGTTACATTTTAAATAATTGTCCTGCCTACAGGTTTAATAAAAAGCTGATTGGCTGGAGGCAGACAGGAAATATGGGCAGAGGTACCAGATTGGGAAAATCACAGAGCAGAGCAGACAAGCCACACAGATGCCACAGAGTCACCAGGGCTGCTAGTAGATGCAAAGGAAATGCCAAGTCACATTACTGAGCAGGATAAGATAGATGGGTTAGTTTAAGACTAAAGACCTAGCAAGTTATATGCTTGGGCCATAAGACAATTGGCATAAAACTAATATAAGCCTGTGTGTGATTATTTGAGGCTAAGTGGGGCTGGGAGCGTGGCTGAACCTCTGGTGCAGGCCCAGAAAGTCCAGGCCAGAAGCCTTATACAACATTAATATAGGAATTAAAATGGAAGATTTTATGTTTCTAGTTATTGTGTGATGTTTCAACTTAACTTCCAGTTGAAATCACATTGTATAAAAGTTAGAAAAAACATTGATGATCATTAACTAAAAATTTCTGTTCCACCAATGAGGAAAATATAGGAGGAAGATCTTGTACAAAAATTTGGGTTTTTAAGTGGCAAATATTTTGTGATATGATTAAGATTATAGAAAATTTTGCTATGAAAAAAATGTGAGTTGACCTAAATTAGTAATATACATATAGTAATAACAGAAAGCAATGCTTTGAAACTCATTTTAAATAAGAAAATAGAGATTTTGTACATGCTACATGTACTCACTAAAAAGGAGAAATGTTCTTTAAATATCAACAAAACTCATGGAATTGAATATTTGACCATAATTCCATACAGGCCAGAGACTTTAGCAAACCAAGTGCTACTATTTAAGCACAGAAAGCTTTGCCCTCCTGGTACAGTTAATATCATGACAAAATAAAAGCAAAATCTGGCTTTATAATTTTGAATAATATAATTGAGAAATAAATGGAAATTAAAATATCCAAACTAACATTGTTCTCAAACAATTACCCTCAAGAAGTTCTGACATAATAAAATGTGAATTTGAAGTGAGCAATGGATAATACAATTATACTAAGGAACAAGTCAAGTGATGATATACTGAGAATTTTAGTGCTATAGAAACCTTTAATTGTTACAGAATTATTTTTAGAAGCCTGATATAATTCCCCAGAGATCATCTGCTTACTATCTTCTTTCTCTATTCCTTTAAGAGTAAGATGGAATATGCTAGAGGGATGAAACTTTTCCGGAATGCACAGAAGGATCTACAAAGTATCTTCAATATCTAAAGTGGAGAAACCTTTGCCCAACACCATAAAATGTAAAATACTGTTCTTTCATTTAAACTAGGTCAGATTGTAAACTAATGTTTGATTTTAGAGGATAATTTGACCTGCTTGTACCTTCACTTGTTTCATCTATTAAAAGAAAACAAAGAGATTCTTTAACTAACAGTGTTACAGTTGGAGCTCAGTAGCCTAGCACACTTAAAACAAAAGGTCAGATGTGCATCAGCAGGCACACTGTCTGTTTATGTTGCTCTAATATTGCTAGCAAATTATTAGAGCTAGGTGGGTAGTAAGGTTTGCCAGCAGGTGTGGGTGTGCTGTAAATATTTCATGATGGGCTGGTGCCATCTGTTGTCATGCCATTGAGAGTGGGAAAAGAGGCACAAAAGATTGAACTAGTCTCATTACACAGATGACCATTATATGCCTAACAACTACCGCAAAAGCAATGAAAGTAATTACATAATAAAGATATGATAAGATTTTATATTTATCATTTGCGTTTGAAAATTAAAAGATACAAAAAATTTAATCATGTATCTCATTACAAAAAAATACAGTTAGTTTGAGTTTCTCTACCTCAAATATCTGTTGTTTTAAAGTCTGAAACATTTTGAGCACTAATGTGATATGTGAGTAGGCAACTCTGAATTTGATTTCATGTTACTGGTTGTAGTGGAAAATACAAGTACAGTACTTACATCATCTGGTCTGGAACCCACCTCACAAGCATGAAGACCTGAGTTAGAATCCCATTCCCATCTCCACTTACAGCCAGGCATGGTACAGGAATGCATCTTACCCACAGCACGGGGCTGGAAATTCCAGGAACACTGCTCTCTGAACTCATTGGTAAGGATGCTGTGAGGCTCTAGCTGAGGAGATGCAGCACACCCATCATCTCACCCCAGAAAGGGAACCCATGACAGACTGAAGTAATGATTCTGTCGAGTTTTTCTTGAGGTTATTCTCAGGGACGTAGGTAGAGTTTGCTTCCTGGAACAAAGGATAACTCAAAACAGCTGCATCTTTGGAAAGACCATTCCATCACAGGTATAGGTGAAAAGCTGCAACCCTGGAGCTGTACCCATGGCTTACTGGCAGCTGGATCTCTCTCTCTCTCTCCTCTCCAACAGTTATTTACTCCTTCTGTTAACCAGGTAAGAGGTTTTTGAGAATCTTTCAAGGATCCACTTCCCCAGAAATGTGACTTTTTGTTTACTTCCTGAATCTCATAAACTTTTCCTTCCACCCGGACAGAGTATACTATAGGAGGAGCCTTCTAGCAATACAGTGTTTTGTGAGAAACCTGACCCCAAAGTACTAAAAGTTAAAATGATAGGGGAAGAAAATCACTGTTGGCTTCTAGTCCTCACATGTATGTGCACGCGCGCGCGCACACACACACACACACACACACACACACGCACACACCTAATACATACAAAAATACACAATGTTGTAAAATCTTATCTCATTTGTGTGTGCCTTTATCTCAAGATCTATCTCTCTCTTTGAAAACAGTGAAATCAAAGCCACTTCTGGAGCCATGCATGTCAAACAAGGTATATTCTGCCTATAGTAATCTATTTATGTAAAAGAACTCTAGAGGTCTAGAAGAAAAAAGAGAACCATAATTATATATACTACAGGACAAATCTATTTATCCTTCCACACAGTTAATGAAAGGACATAACTGTTTACATTGGGCCAATGTTTGAACCATACTGTATTTTTATAGAGCTATTATTTTTCTTGGACATACTTAGTAAATATTCTCCAATAAAATATAATTAGGAATAATAAAGGCAGAGATATGTATTACCCGAGGCAAATAAAATTTGAATTAGTGGAAGGCCTTAGGAATGTGAAGGCCTGCTTTAGTTTACTGTGAGCCAGAGATTATTACAACTTATCAAACTATATGACAGAACTGATTTTATGCTATCCAAATTTCAACAAGTTTTCATCTTGCTTTTTAAGTCAATTTTATTTTCAAAATTTTATATTTATGTACTGTATTTATACCATATCCACTCTTCTTTATAAATCCTTCATGTCTAGCACACCTCCCTCTGAAATTGATCGTCTGTTCTTTATAATTGTGTGTGTATGTGTGTGCGCGCGCGCACATGCCATTTAGTATTGCTCAAACATTTATGATTTTGGGGCTGAAAACTTGGTGCTGGCTAGCCAGTTAGGGTTCTCATCCCTGGGAAAGATTAAATTTCCCTCTATCAATAATTTTTAATTGCCTATAACTCTTCATTTAGATACAGGATGCTAAGGGTAACTACCTCACTCACATTTACTTGTCAACTGTCATCATTGTTCATATCTTGTTTAGGCAGCTATATTGTTGAGATTTTATGGGTGTAACTTGTGCAACCCATTTGTAGGAGGAAGACACTATCTCACTGCAGAGACCATGGACCTTTTGGCTCTTACAATCTTTCTAGTACATCTTTTGCCATGTTCCCCAAGGCTTAGGTGGGGAGTTGGGTTGGAGATGGAAACACTGAAGATGATCACTGCATGGTCAGTTGTTCTTTACATCCTTCTCAACATCAGTGAAAATAAAATACATTCCTTGGTGTGTATATCTTAAAATTGATTTGATTTACAGCGATTGCAGAAGATTCTGGTTGACTCAGAGTAAAAAATGCTCAATTTCAATGACCCAATCACTACAGCCCTAGAAATAACAGATGCAAATTTTCCAGCACTGAGCACATTTCAGTTATTACTGTTATTCAGGGAGGTAGTTTGCTACAACTGCCAATTCCAAGAAAAGAAATGAGTTTTTTAAAGAAAGTTATGTTGGAGGGCAAACAGCATAGCTGTACTATAATTGTGAAATGGAGGTGAAAGGTAAATAGGTAGCTGGAGGAGCATAGAAAGCTGAAAGGAAAGCACATGAAATAAAATGTTATGTATGAGATTTATGATTTACCTGAAGCAAAGAGCACTATAAATATAGTGGATGGAAAGGTTTGATTCTAAAGGATCTAAATAGGCAGAAACAAGAGGCATAAAACACAATGTAATTTCACAGGAACAGATATAAAGTCCTACATTTAGGTTCAAATAGTTGGTTTTATATAAATAAATAATAGAAAACAGGATTTATAGAAATTCTACTGAGAAGGGAAAAACTTGAAGTTTTGCTTAGTTTCAAATTCAGTAAGAATTGACAGTATTACACCACCACTGAGAAAGTAACTCAAGTTTTCTCCAGTGTGGTTCAGCTGATTGCAGTCACCTGTATTCTGTGTTGATAATATTAAATCCTGATTATTCTTTCCAGTTTTGGAATCCAAAAATGCAATGAATGCAAGGGATACATAATGAGATGAATAAGTACAATATTATATCTGAAGAAGTACACTGAATAAACTGTTCTGTATTTTTCATCACAGAAAAGATGACTTCAGGGATATGATAGCCTCCTTCATATTCATGTTCAGATGGCTCTGATGAAAAGTGAAATAAATAATTCAGGCATCTAAAAATACAGAAATTTGCCAATGGGTAGAAATAAATATAAAGTTAAATAGTTTTATAAAAGAATCATGAATCATGATTACTAAAATACTATCTGATTTTCTTTATTGAAAAACAAAATAAATAATAATTAGTAGGGCTATGAATAGCAGTACTAGTACCTGTTGGAATACTAAATATTAAAATGTAATATGTAAGAATGTAATATTCTAACATATAATACTAAATATATAATATATATCTACTAAAATCTTATTTTCATCCTTAAATTTTATGTCATGTGATCTTTATATCTATTTTTCAATTTCATTTCAATTCCTTTATTGAGGTACATTATGCCTCATTAACATCTATTTTATACATATAATAAATAGCAAACTGTATAATATGTCATTTTATCATGTGTGTCTGCAAAGCAGTATCTTTAATAAATGGAATGTACAAACAAACCTGAGATTTCCTTTTTTCTAAAACATCATCACCGTATACTGTCCAAATCACTAAGTAAACAATGATTTTAACTGCTGTTTTGCTTCTTATATGAGTATATTAAAATACATATTATATTTTCCCTATTTCTTTTATTCTGCAGAATTATTTTGTAATTTGTTCATGTTGGTATGTTAATAGTTCAAGCATTTAGTTCCTGAGTAGTATATTTAGCACCAATAATTTGTTTATATAATCAGGAATTGATGAATATGTAAGTTGTTTTCAGTTTGGGTATCAGTACACAGTTTTATACTTTAGCTATCAATGGACAAAGTAGCTGGACTATATTGCATACGGATGCTTATATTTTAAGAAACTGAGAAATTTTTACCCAGGAGAATTATGCTAACTTAGGTTTTCACAGACATTGGTAAGTGCTCCTGTCTCTTTTCCTCCTGATTGGCTTTATATCATTGCAGACCTTCCAGAATGCATGAAGTAATATCACACTCCAGTTTCAGTGTGCATTTCCTTAATTTCTAAAGATATTTTTTTTCTTGGCATATTGGCCATCTATGCTGTTTTCTGGACCCAATTCTTCCTTTAAACTTATTATGTACTATTATTTTCAAATCTATCACTTGCCTTTGCATTTTCATCATAGAAGGAAAAAAGAACAGAGTTTAGGTTTATACACCAATTTATGAATTCTCTTTTTAGGAATTGTAAGTATTTTTACACTGTGCTAAGATATTTTAACTAATAACCCCAAAAGAGATTTTCACACAAACTTTATGTGTAAAAAAAAATTAAGTACATGTTAACTATATTGTGAACAGAACAGTGCTCACATATGGGTGAAAGTAGTTGCAGGACCATTTGTTAAAATGACTCTGTATCTCTACTGAGGTGCCTTTACATATCTGCCTTGTAGAAAACACATTGTACTTTTATTCAGTCACTTTTGGCTATTTTGTTGTCAGTATCATATTTTGAATACAAATTTTCTAGTAAATAGATCATTTTCCAACATCTTTCATTGTTGCTATTGTACTTTAGGGTAATTTTGATAACTATTTCATGCTACAACATGAATTTTATAATAAACTTGTCAGTTGTGTTAAAATTGTGCTTTGGTTCTAAGTTTGATTTCATTGACTCAAGAGATTAATTTTATGAAAGTGAACATTTTAGGAAGAGTAGACCTTTTTACCTACAAAATATTATAATTTTCCTACATTCTATTTCTTTTCTACATTAATATTTTGTAATTTTCAATATAAGACTTACTTGTACTATCTTGTATTATCTTTAATTATTAACATTCATGTTTCCACTATAAATAGAACATTTTAAATAATTTTAATTTTTTACAGTTTCTCATGTGCAGAAATTAAATTTATGCTTACATTATTAATATATATTGTAGTTTCTTGATAGTGGCAATAGAGTTCTTATGTATGTCCATACATTTTCTGAAAATAAAGACAATAGTTGATAACAAAGTTCATCACTTCAGAAACTCTCTAAAGATATTACTTCATAGTTGAGAAAGGTAACATAATATATAATATAAAGTGAATTTAATTTAAATAAAATAGAGGATAGATTCAAAATGAAAAAAATAATAGAAAAAGGGAATTAAGATAAGCAAGCAAAGAATACAAGCCACTTATAATCATTAAAAATCTAGATTTTTTGAGAAGTGGACAGAGTATGCTTTATTTTGCTGTGCTAAATTTTAAAAAATTTTGAAATTACCATAAGATTACACAATTTTTCCTTTCCTTGTTTCCCTGCAGCTTCTGTCATGTGACCAAGCCCCCTTTTCTCAAAATTTTGGCCTAATTCTTAAAATGTTGCTACATAATAAGATATTCCTAAATACATAAGCTAAAATTTTCTGTCATTGTATATGTATGTTATTTCCAACTTAAGTTGTGGATAGCTTGGAATGAAGGTGCGCATTTAGGAATGCATGCATATACATGTTGTTTAGTTTTTTCTTTTCCTTTCCAAGCTGTTGTTTTAAGACAGAGTTTCTCACTGACCATGGGACATATGAATAAGCTATGATGGCTGTCCAGGTATTTCTAGTGCATCCTTTTCTCTGCCTTCCAACATTGTAATTATAGGAAATCACTATCTGACTTGGCTTTTAATATGGGTGCTAGACATCTTCACTCACATCTGCATGTAATTGAAAAGTAAGAAATTTACCTACTGAGATATCTCATCATTATTTGTAGCCAGAAGTTTTATGACCTGTCCAGTCCCACTGTCCCATAGCTGCTAAGTCCTGAATAATCACACAAAGGCTTATATTAATTACAAACTGTTTGGCTTATGTCTCAGGCTCATTTCCAACTAACTCTTTTAACAATTCAACACATTTCTACTAACCTTTTGTATTGCCATATGTTCTGTGGTTTTACCTATCTTCCATTACATCTTGCTTTCTAGTAGGCAGTGTGTAGCTTTTCTCTGACCCTGCCCTCTTTTATGGATTTCCCACCTGCCTCTAAGCTGCCTTGCCACAGGCCAAAACAGTTTCTTTATTAATCAATGCTAATAAAGTATATTCAAAGTATACAGAAAAACATTCAACATTAATAATAAATATTTATTAAGTTACCTATTATTTTAGTCTACCACATAAGCTTCTCTACAAGTTTCCCCTAGAAGCACTGATAAACACTTTTTAAAAAGGTTGAAAATGAACATCAACTCAGATACTGCTGTATAGATCAGTTATTACATTAACTGGAACCCTATATAGGGATTCAGACTTCCTTTTCTTTCTATGAAGGAATTATATTTTGCCTTTATACAACGTAAACAGAAATCTAAGCTTTGACTCAATCTCTTTATCCTATTATGAATTCTCACTACTTATTTTAGCTGATATAGCTATGTTTTCTAGCACTGAAACCCTGGTTCTGAAAATAAAAACCATATTTCAAATTTATTTGGATCCATCTTCAGTTCCTGACATTATCCCATGTTCTTGAGAAATTTTTTGTCAATGTTTACTTATTAAAAATATTGCATTTTGTAACATAAGACAAAAATTTGTCCTGTTTTATAGTGTAAGACAAAAACTATTGGTTATTGGTATGACAAGTGTAAAATTATAGTTATCTTAGTTAACTAAATCTATGTACAATTATAGAAAAAATCTGATTGATAGTCTCTGTTATTAAACACAGAAAGAATAAAAAACAATATGATTTAAGATGATCCTTTGATGAGAGGTGATAACTATATTATTTATGGGTTATCTATTAACTTTCTAGTATTAACTATTAGAATGCAATTGGGAATGATGCTGGACTAGTAAAGTAGCAATAGGATGTTCTCCTCTAAGATCCATGACTTCATTATCTTCTATAGTTAAATAGGATTCTAGTACTAGATATCATTACTCTATTGTTGAAATGATCCTAAGTCCAATAAAAGAGCTGTTTGTTGCTTCCAAGATATGAGTGCCTTTATGACACCTTTAGGAATATCTTACATTGTTGGTCATTGCAGTTCATAGATATCACAGCCAGGTAGACCTATTGTTTGAACTTTTTTCCTTTGGAAGTTTCATAGCACTTTGTGGTACTATGAAAATAATCCACAGATAAAAGGCTTTCAGGTCAGTTCCAGCTGTAATCTCCTGAGACCTTTGTCTACAATACAGAAGGTCTTCAGCAATAAAGACTTACTTTAAACTTCTTAGAGAAAAGCAAGGGCAAAAGCAATAGCCTATATTGTTTTGGGAGTCTCTTGGACTCCCTGATCAACAACTCAAAATGAGATTTTATATGCCAAGTACTATTGTTTTGTTAGATAGTCTGTGGTTCTTGAGGTAAGAGCATTGTCACACCAAATAGCATAACTTCATTTTATATATATATATATATATATATGTGTGTATAATTTATTATAATTTAAAATATAGTTATATATTTTAAATGAAGTTACATTACATGGTATATAATATATTTGGTAAATATGTATATATTTATTTACCAAATATACAGTAAATGTAAAATAATATGATTCCTCAAGACTTCTGTAAATATCCTTAATATCATTTATTCTTATTCACTCTTTCTTCTGTTTTGATCTCTAGCCTCCTTTGCAGTTGAACGCCCCATTCCCACTTCCTCATTTTACCCTTCATATCTCTTGTATCCTCCTAATCTTCTCTTTATTCTCCACTCATAATATTTTTTTACTTTCTTGGTACCTTAATAGGGCTTCAGTTGCTATGATAAATATATTACCATAAGTAGCAAGTTCCACATCATAATCCATCATAGAAGGAATTCAGGGAAGGAACCTGGAGACCTGAGGTGATGCAGAGGTCAAGAGGAGAGTTCTCCTTACTACCTTGCTCCTCATAGCTTGCTCAGCATAATTTCTTATATCCTCAAGCACTTGAGGATCACACCTGTTCATGGGTTGCACCACTCACAATAGTCTGGGCGCTGCTGCATCAATCACTACCTTAGAGTTTCTAGTGTCATGGCAAAACACTATGACCAATAGTAAGTTGGGATGAAAGGATTAATTTCTCTCATGATTCTACATCACTGCTCGTCATCAAAAGAAGTCAGGATAAGAACTGAGAGGAGGAAGTTGGAGGCAGAAGTGGATTCACAGGTGATAGATGTATATTGATTTCTGTCCTGTTCCTCATGGTTTGATATGGAGTAAGGGAGCATTAGCATGGTTAGGTGAAGGGGACATGGGAAGGCCTGGAGGAATAAAAGCAAAAAATAAAATGATACAATTATATTTTTCATTTAAAATTAGTTAATTAAGAAAGAAGTAATTGTATTGATGCTTTTCTTGTCTGTTTCATAATGTTACCGTAAACTCACTACTCTGGCTGTGACAAGTATAGGGGCTTTTTAAGTCCCACATCCTGTCCATATGCCACACTAATTAGTCTTGTATGGTTTATTTTCTTTTTAAAAGAAGATTACATAGAGTTGCAAAGACTCTGTGTTGAAGGAGATCCTAGGGTATTTGGATGGAGAGAGTGGGCTGAATATGATCATGATATATTGTAAAAATGTATGAAATTTTCAAAGAGCAGTAAAACAATATGTGAAAGTGGTTTAAAAAGCAGACAAAACTTACTTTTAACTTCACAAATTGTAGTAGATACTGAGTTTAAAACCAAACTTAATCATATCACATAGCCATCTATTAAAGCAAATAACTTTTTTCAATGTCAGATACTATCACAATGTTTTTATTTTAGTATTACAATATGTAAATTAATGTTAACTATTCTTATCAAAAATGACTTTCACTGATTTGAGGCAAATTATTTAAGGAAAAGTGTACAAATTATTTTTGTGGTTTGTTTTTTGTTCTTCTATTTCTTTTTATGATAAAGATAAAAAAAGGACCTCTTCAATGCCAGGCAAGCATCTCATGAGGTTAGCTCCAGTCCTCATTGCACTTTCATTTTCAAAATAATATTAAAATATTTCCTAGAGTTATGTAGAGATGTTTTAGTGGTTAAGAGCATTGACATCACTTCCAAAGAACCCTGGATCTACTCCCAGCCCACATATGATAGCTTATGACCGTCTGCAACTCTAGTTCCCCTAAATCTGCTCTCCACATAGAGCAGACACTAAGCATGCATGGTGTGCACATGTAAAGTAATAATATTATGGTGAATTAAAAATAATAAAATTTTCTAATTAAATTGGTTCTGTAACCCTTAAATATAAGATATGTCATAAATAAACTTTGAAAATCAGAAATACATGTACTTAGTTTAGTTATGACCATTGTTTTTCAGTTTATACACATGAAAATGTATACACATTTATCGAAGCCTGGAAATTCAATTTCAAAGAGACAACAGATGCAATTTCCTCTTTGCCTTCATGTCTGGCACTTTCTACGTGTGCTGAAGGTGGCTGCTGGGGCAAGGGAGAGCTTTTTGGCACCTTCTCTCAAACTTACATGTAAAATTTGCTTGATGGGTGCATAGATTTATACATCTATGTTTAAATCTGCTTTAGTTTTTCTGTCTCTCAAACATTTGTTATTACCATGACTTCATGATGATATCAAAAAAAATCTATTCTTTTAGTTTTTTAAATAACTACTCAAAGGTTACTATTTATCATTACTCTATTGAGCAACAAAAGATTTTGTTTTCACATATAATTATAACTTGATAACTGTATTAGTTACTTTGTTCACTCCTATGGCAAAACCTTTAAGCTTACATGAGTAGGATATTCTGACCCACAGCTCCAGAAATGTAATCCATCATGGATTAGCCAGCATGGCTGTGTTTGAGTCATGGAATGTGGTCATAGGAGCTAACAGTGTTGCTTATGCACATTATTGCAGATCAGGAGTAGAAAAGTATGACCAGACTCAGAGAAGCAGAAAGCACTCTAAGCCTGTCCTTTTAATCCTTATTGAATTTTTTTTAAAGTAGGCTACAATCCCTAAAGACCCATAAGCTTCCAAAACAGCATCACAAGCTAGGTCCAGCTGTTAAAAATGTCCCTATGAGGGTTACTTTTGACTGCCTCAGTCCCATACCCCTGCCTCTAATAACTGCTTCACTCTACTCTAAGAAATCAACATTTTTGGATTCCACAAATCATTGAAAGAAAGAAGAATTTTGGTTGCTCTGTCTAGCATATTTTACTTAATGAACACATTTCTTCCATTGTATCATCACAAATGATAGGATCTTCTTGCTTTTACAGGTAAATAGTATTCTGGTATTCTAGTATGCACACACACATTGCATCTATTTCTCATTTAGGCTGTGTTTTATAGTTATTACAAATGGTGCTGTAATAAACATGAAAATACGAATATCTCTTCAGCATATTGATTTTAAGTTTTGTTTTTTTTTTAATTTCACCAGTATCTGAGTCATGTGGTAGTTGTAACTTTACTTTTGAATATTCTCTACAGTTTTCCACAGTGTCTGCCACCATGTGCTCTCCACCTTCAGTGTGATGATTCTCTTGAAAACATTTGAGATTTTAAGATTGTTGCTTTGTTGCTAGTTTAATGATTAGATATCAGCTGCTTTGCTGGACAATCTATAGTTGAATCATTTGCCCTGAAGAAATAGAATTAGAAGAAATAAAGAACCAAAACAAATCCAAGAGATATTTAATTATAAATGACATAAAGATAGTGTTACAGATTGGAAGGCATCATTGCAAGAAAAGAGCTACCATGTTTTACCTGGAGCTGCCAACTCACAATAGTTATTGTTCAGTAGAGAGGTAGGACAATATTTTATTCTTTATAATACATACCATATATTTTCAAAACAACATTTAAAGTAGATATCATTCTCTTTACAAATGAGAAAAAAATTAGTATTTAAATAATTTACTAAAGTATACTCCACTTATAAATATCATGACCGGTATTCTTCTTTGTAGCCTACTTCCATATCCCCATGCCTTCCCACATCTTACAGTGTATTTAAAAACTCAGCTACCTCCTATGTAAAATAGAAAAATTAGGTCAGATAATCCTTCAGCTTCTGTCAGTTTACAAATTTCACTAAGGGAAACTTAGAGTTTTCTTTAAATAATCTATGTGTGACTACAGCATATGAATAAATCAAGACAATTGAATTTCTACCTTTCCTTAAAAGCATCTTACTTCATGGAATTCCCAACCAATATTTTATCTGCATGAGTTTTTAGTCAATTGATTAAAGTCATTTTCTTCTGTAAAGTAATTCATTCAGCCACAAGAAAGTCACAGATTTAATTTCTAATTCTAAAATGGTGTTGCTGGTATATTCATTCACTAACCAGAAAATATACCTTCATCTCTCAGTAGCCTGACTCATATTTCTTTTATTAATTCAATATGGAGTTCATAGAACAGTGCCTTTTATGACTATTAATTCACAACTAGTCATCTCAAGTTGCAATTGGAACTCCCTGTTAAAAGTTCTGTATTAAAATCTATAAAATATGACCCATGGTTTAGTGCCTTCAAAATTCATCAGTGAAATTATAACTCTATAATTCACGATTAACTGTTTGCAACTTCCATGCCTGGCAGTGTATATTTCAAGTAAGTTTTCAATAAAAAAGATGCAAATATTTCTAAATTAACTTTTGTTTTGGTATTGTAAACTTCTCTCTTTATGTGATTTTTTTTTAATACAACTCAATGAATTAAAAATCATTCACTAATAAGTAAAATCTCAATTGAAAAGTAATGCAAATTAGAAAACAAAGCTCACAGAAGATACAAGCACCATTTCCTTAGAGAGTTTTCCAAGAAAGCTGAGGAAATGTATTACAGATGCTAATTGAGGTACTTCTCATGGCCTGTGATGTCCCCCTCACATTCTTTTATAATTTTAAAAATCCCTCTTGATGATAATGTTGCCATAAGTTTCAGTTGCTAATTTGAAGATTATAATGATAAATTTAAAGTATTCAACCATCTGCTTACACATCAGTTTGAATACATTATTACAAATATCTTCTGAAAGATACTATTTAAAGTCTTTAGCTCCAGCTGTTGACAATTTGGGGGCCAGCCTGATCTCCTTAGAAGAAGGGGTATACAGCTAAAGCCCCAGAATTGTATGTCAGCCTTATGTCAGTAATCAGGACTGACTACTTTCCTTCTCAAAGCACAAGTTACATATGAAAAAGAAGAAGCCTCATTATCCCAGATGTGATAGTATGAATGTAATTAACACTCATAAGCTCTTAGGGATTGGCACTATTGAGAGATATGGCTTTGTTCAAGTAGACATGGTCTTGTTTGAGGAAGTGTGTAACTGTCTAGGTGGGCTTTGAGGTCTCATATATGCTCAAACCATGCTCAGTATCTCAGAACACTTCCTGTGGCCTTCAGATTAAGATGGAGGACTCTCAGCTACAGCACAATATCTGTCTGCACATTGCCATGTGCCACCATAATGATAATAAACTGAACTTCTGAAATTATAAGCCAGCTCATTAAATAATTTCCTTTATAAGAGTTGCTGTGATCATAATGCCTCTTCACAGCAATAGAAACTCATTAAGGCATCAACATAAAAAAAAATTCCTTTCTCTTGACCCACAGTTAGTACTCTACCTATCTACCTATTGCCCTGCCCATTTATATCAAATAAAGAAGTAATACTCATAATCTTTATTAACTCAGTCAGACAATGTTAATTTAGTAAGAACTGGATTCCAAAAGTAGTGTTATGTGACAACATAAAGAGAGTCATAGATAAGGCTGTGTCTAATACAAGAAGGAACAACAGCTACAGCTTCTTTGGGGATGTCAAACTAAGAATGAAAATTAAATGTTAATAAGTTAGAAGAGTAGAATTCTAGCTTCAAGGAAAGTAAGTGTGATGGTGCTGCAACAGAAGAAATCTAGGTATGCTTGGAAGATGGAGAAGGTTTGAAAATAACATTACATTGAACTGTATGAACCAAGCATACAGGGCTTTGTAATTTCTAATTTTTGTTTCTAAATATTTATGGTGTTAGTCTCTAAGAGCCATGCCCTCTGAGCTTTGATGTGTCAAGTCTATTTAAAGCAAGGTTCTCATATGTATCTCTCTCTCTCTCTCTCTCTCTCTCTCTCTCTCTCTCTCTCTCTCTCTCATATATATATATATATCTTTTTGTTCTTTCTTGGGAGCTCTTTATTTCTCTCTTTCCTTCATTCTTTTCTCTTTTTCTTTCTTCTTGCTTTCTCTACTATTATGATCATAACCTTTCTGCTAATCATAACCATATTCATCTGACAATAAAGCTCTTTCTACATAGAAACAGCTGGTAAGGGTCTCCTGCTATCCATTGCTGCCTTCTGCTGTATTCCTGCATTTCCACATGCATCCATAGAAACCCTCCATGAGATAACTAACTATATGTGAACCATGCCAAAATATGCATAAAATCTTAACATATAGTAGCTTTTAAGTATGGAAATAATTTAATCCAATATGCTTTTCAAAATGATATTCTGTAGTCAGAAGTTTTGCAGGCACTTAGTATCAAATAATCACAAAAACATTTATATTAATTACTAGTTCCTAGGTCTATGGCTCAGGATTACTACTTGCTAACTCTTACACTTTAAACTAACCCATATTTCTATTTATGTTTAGCCACTGGCTTGGTACCATTTTGCTTAGTGTACCATTCTGATACTGATTCATCTGCATCTTGCTAGCATCTCCTTTCTTCTCTACTACTTCCCAGAATTCTTAGTCTGGATGCTTCAATTCTACTTCCTGTCTAGCTACTTGACCAGTTAGTATTTTACTAAACCAATACAAACGAAAAATATTTATAGTGAACAAAGTATACTCCTACAGCATTTTCCTCTTTTTTTCTTTTTAAAACAAGAATCCCCACTCTAATCTCCTTTGTATAGCTTTTTTCCCACACTATTATCTATAATAACTTGTAACCAATACAGTAAGCAAAGACAAGCATTCATAATATATTTTGTGAAAATGAGAGCATAGTTCTCTAGACTACTTCCTACTGATTGGTGGTACTAGTAATCTCATGGGATCCTGAGAAAATTCAGGATTATGGTCAAGTCCTCATTAGAGTATTTTGTGAATCTGAGTCATCTCAGCCAGTCTACTTGAAGCTGTTCTGAGAAGCATAGCTCAGAGGAAGCTGCTGTTGCAGAAAGTTTCCCAGGCCCATTTGGGCCCAGTGGTTTGTAACCTGGTCTGTGGCAGCTTTTGTCCCCCAAAGAAATGAATCACATGCTTATATTAACTTTATACTGTTTGGTCCATGTCTCAAGCTCATTACTAGCTAGCTCTTTCATCTTAATTCAACCCATTTCCATTAATCTGTCTGCCATGGGACTCGGCCCGTGGCTCACCTGTATTCCTTACATGATTCTTCTTCGGGGGTCAGATGCAGACTGACTAAATCCACCCTTCTCATACCTGCCTGTCCTCTGATTCTCCACCCACTTCTATGGTGCTCTACATAGGCCAAACCAGTTACTTTATTTACATCATACAGAGAACATTTCCACCACAAGGTGCAATAGAGTTGTCCTGAAATATTGGATCATCTGAGCCATTCATTCTCATATGAAGTTTTACACTGGGTCTTCCTTCATAAAACCTGGTTTTCCTTAATCCAAAATGAATCCACAACATTTAATATTGTGTTAAAATTTAAAAAAAAACTCTTCTCCAAGTTAATATATATTTTTTACTTCAATTCTAGTATCAAGGCATTTACAAAATATATAGGTTAAATGGATCCAGTAGTATTTATAATCAAATGTCTCTTATCATCTCTTGCTTTTTCCTGAGGTGTCAAACAATTTAAAAACATCATGACATACAGTATCTAGACCGCTGTGTATTTTTTATTGTTATTTTATCCTTTTTTCTCTCCTAAGCCTATATATATTTTAAACACACTTCAAATCTTTTATTTTTGATTATTTGTTTTCTTTTTTGTTTGAATCTGTCTTTATTGTTTATCATTTATTTGACTATACTGTTAATCAGCTATATCATTAGTTAGTATTAAAAGTTCAGATATGGAGGCTTGCTCCACCCAGCTCTTTCATCTCTAAGAGCTTAGTCTTATGACCCACATTTACCATCACATCTCTGGTAAATTTTAGGGTCTACATGCTACCAAGTAGAGTACTACCACCAGTTGTTTATAAATACTATTTAAGTGCTTCACAGAAGGGCCTCTTAATAGAGGTTTTTACAACTATGCCTGAGTCAGAAAGCCTTTATTAAAGGAGCCATGCCTCTGCTTGCTTCCAGCAAACATAGCCCTTCTGAGAATATGCTGCTACCAAGATGCTGTCTTTGAATTTGTTCCCTTTTTGTCTAAAAGAACAGAAATCTTAAAACTGTCATACACAGCTCATGCTTATATCAAGGCTTTTGTGAAACTTTAGAAACTGGACTTGATACAGCTTAAGCTGTTCCTTGCAAGCCCAATATTTTATAGTTCAAGCCTGTATAACATTCTATACCACATCCCACTTGAGAGAAAAAAAAACAGGGAGCTGGTTTGGGTTTTATTACTGTGATCTAGAACCCCTTTTTTGCTTTCTCAGGCTTTATATCAAAGTGCATGCCCCATTTTGGAATGCTATTTGTAACCCAAAGTTTTTGTGTCCTCCCAGCTGATCACAAAGCCACATACTATCAAATAATCACAAAAAGGCTTATATTAATTACAAGCTGTTTGGTCTATGGCTCAGCTTTATTACTTGCTAAAACTTATACTTTAAGTTAACGCATATTTCTATTTATTTTTAGCCATGTGACTTGTCATCTTTTTGTTCAGTGCGGCATTCTCGTCAGGTTTCCTCTGTATCTCACTAACATCTCCTCTCTGCTCTTCTGCTTCGCATAATTCTTTTAGTCTGGTTGCCCTGACTTTTCTTTCTGTTCTAGATACTTGGTCAGTCAGCATTTTATTAAACCAATATGAGTAACAAATACTCATAATGCACAACAGCAATATTTCATGGTGTATATTCATTACATATACCAATCAATTTCCTAAATACATTTTAATATAAGTATGTCATGAGGTTTGATCACTTACTCAATACTCTTTCTCTTTTTTCTTTCTGTCATTCACTCATTTTTATAGTTTAGCACCTAGCTTTATGTTTAATACACATATACACACAAACACTACTTTATGATTATTAAACTTAAAAACTACAAATAAATACAAATGTGTTATATATGTGGCATTTGTCTTTCTAAATTTTGCTCATGTCCCTTAATGTGATTATCTGCAATTATACATATTTTGTATGAAAACATGTGTGTGTGTGTATGTGTGTACCATTGACCTCTTGATAAAAACCTTGCCTTATCACAGTTTTGGGATTGTAATTAATGCTGAATAAAGCCAAATATACAAGTAATGCTGGTATGTTAACTTATAATTCTTAGCATATATACCTAGAAATGGAAAAGTTAAATCATATTCTTATTCTATTTTCAGTATTTTGGGAAACCTTCATACCAATTTCTTTTTTTTTTTTTTCATTTTTCTCCATGTATCCACTTGCTTACCATCCCTTTCCTCTTCCCAATTCCTCCGAGTCAGCCTTCATCCTCCCTCCTTCCCATTCCCCAAAAGGGCAAGAAGTCCCAAGGTGGATCAGCGTAGGATGGCACATCCATTCCAGGCAAGTCTGATCCCTCCACTTGTAGCTCCACACAATGCCGATGTCTATGGACAGTAGCCTATCATTGGAGGGCCTAGTTTCTTTTCTTGATGGTTCCCCAGTGGCTGTTCTTAATTGAGCGAGCTCTCAGAACTCCAGCCAGCCATCATTGTGAGAATTTTTCTTGCATCCCTTGATCATATAGACTTTCTTGCCATGCTGGATCAGGACCTTAGCCCAGTGCTCAGGCATATATTTCTGCCTCCACTTCTATTCATTGTTGGATGTAAGTTCTGTGATGACACTTAGGGCGGTTATTTGTTTCACTATAGTAGAAGTCCTGTCTAGGCACCACCTTCACTATTGGTTGGAGACTTAGTCAGGGATATCCTGTGAGTTACTGGAGTAACTTTGCTACCAGTCTCTTTGCTACCACACAGTGGCCTCCTCTATTAAGATCTCCAACTCTTTCCCTTTTTTCCTTCCTCTTTTTTGCTCCTCTTACTCAATAATCTTCTCTCATGCTTTTTTCCCATCTCTTCTTGTTTGCAACCACTTACGCTACCAATTAACTGAGGTTATCTTCTCTATTTTCTCTTCCTATGTATCTTCCAAATTCTATAGTAAATAAACTAATTTGTGATCTGGAATGGTAATCCATCCAGCATTGTTTTATGCTCAAGATTGTTTTGGCTATCTGGTATCTTTTTAAATTCTATAGAAATTTTAGGATGCTTCTCATAAAAGGAGATAGAACTTTTCATGAGTATTGCATTTTGGTAAATAATGCAATCAATAAATCAATAAATTGCTTTTCATAAAATGCTCATTTTCACAATATTAATTGTAGTAATGTACTATAAAGGTACCCTGAATTCATTGGCTAAGTTTATGTTCAATATTTTATGTTCTTAGACACTGTTGTTAATGGGAGTGGGGTCAGGAGCACCAGTTCCATATGCTTATTGTTGGTGTACAGAGAAGCTACTGCTTTGTGGAAATTTATTCTATATGTACCCCATCATTGATTTTGTTTATTATATTTAGAAGTTATAGGGTAGAATTTGGGGGGCCTCTCATATATACTATCCTGTCATAAAATTCATCTGTAAATAGGAGTAGTTTAACTTCTTTTTCTTTTTTATTTTTTCTTTATTTATTTTGTATTTATTAAGAAAGACAGTAAAATGAATTTAAAATGTTGAGAAGTTAACAATAACTATAAAGAAGATAAAAATCATAAGCATGACTTATCAAGGGTAATAATGCAAATAAGATTTCTACACATATGTTTACTTTGTGTTCAGCTTTCCCTCTGAATTTTTTTTCCATCCCTGTATATCCTTATTCAAGTTCCCTTCCCCCTCCCACCACATCAGGACATTTTTCTTCTCCGAAACTCCCCATCCCCTCCCTGGGCAGGGAGCAGACAGTCCTATGGTCCAACTGACCTAATAATGCTTAGATCAGTCTCCACTCCCAGAAAATCCAGTTTTGTCACCCCTCCCTCAAGAGTGAGTCAGGTGTTCCTATAGTTGGAGTGGGATCCGAAGGGTCAGTAAAGGGTGTCTCTGATCCCAAGCTGTTCAGTAGTTGTGGTTTGATGCTTGGGCATGCTTGGCTTTTTTTCTTGTTTGTTTGTTTAGAGACCACTAATGAGTGAGTACATCCCCTGCTTATCTTTCTGAGACCGTGATCCTTGCTCAGGAGAATATTCTCCAAATCCATCCATTTGCCTGCAAATTTTAGGATATCATTTTTTTCTTACTGCTGAGTAGTATTCCATTGTGTAGATATAACACAGTTTGTTAATTCGTTCTTCAGTTGAGGGACATCTAGGTTGTTTCCAGATTCTTGCTATTACAAATAATGCTGCTATGAACATAGTTGAGCTAATACCCTTGGAGTATGAATATGCCACTTTAGGGTATACACTCAGAAGTGGTATACCTGGGTCCTTGGGGAGATTGATTCTTAATTTTCTGAGAAACTTTCATATTGCATTCCAAAGTGGATGAACAAGCTTACACTCCCACCAGCAATGGAGGAATGTTCCGCTTGCTCCACATCCTCTCCAACATAGGCTGTCATCTGTGCCTTTTATCTCAGCCAATCTAACAGGTGTTAGATGGTAACTCAAAGTTGTTTTGATTTGCATTTCTCTGATGGCTAAAGATGAAGAGCACTTTTTCAGGTGCCTTTCAGCCATTCGTAGTTCCTCTGCTGAGAATTCCCTTTTTAGATCTATACCCCATTTTTTGATTGGGTTATTCAAGGTTTTGGGATCTAGATTCTTGAGCTCTTTATATATCTTAGAGACCAGTCCTCTATCACTTGTAAGGTTGGTGAAAATCTTTTCCCATTCTGTAGGCTGCCATTTTGTCCTATTGACAGTGTCCTTGGCTTTGCAGAAGCTTCCTAGCTTCAGGAGATCCCACTTATTGATTGTTGTTCTTAGTGTCGGTGCCACTGGTGTTATATTTAGGAAGTGGTTGCCTGTGCCAATTTGTAGAAGTGTAGTTCCCTCTTTCTTTTCTATCAAGTTCAAAGTGGCTGGGTTTAAGTTGAGGTCTTTCATTCACTTGGATTTGAGTTTTGTGCAGGGTGATAGGCTCAGATCTATTTGCATTTTACTACACACTTCCATCCAGCTATGCCAAAACAATTTGTTAAATATACTATCTTTTTTCCATTGAATCTTTTGGGCCTCTTTGTCATAGATCAGGTTTTCATAGGTTTTGGGGTTAATGTCTGGATCCTCAATTCTATTCCATTGGTCCACAAGTCTGCTTTTATGCCAGTACCAGGCTGTTTTTATTACTGTAGCTCTATAGTATAGCTTGAAGTCAGGGATGGTGATACCTCCTAAGGTTCTTTTGTTGAGTAAAATTGTTTTGGCAATCCTGGCTTTCCTTTTATTCCAAATGAAATTGAGTATTGTTCTTTCAAAGTTCAAAAAATATTGTGTTGGGATTTTGACGGGCAGTGCATTGAATCTGTAGATTGCCTTTGGTAGAATTGCCATTTCCACTATGTTGATCCTACCAATCCAGGAACATGGGTTAGCTTTCCATTTTCTGATATTCTCTTCAATTTCTTTCTTAAGTGATTTAAATTTTTGTCAAATAGGTCTATTACTTCTTTGGTTATAGTTACTCCAATGTTTACAATAATATTTGCTGCTATTATGAAGGGTAATGTTTCCCTTATTTCTTTTTCAGCTCTTCTAACTTTAGTGTATAGAAGGGCTATTGATTTTTTTGAGTTAATCTTGTATCCTGCTACATTGCTGAAGGTGTTTATCAGCTGTAGCAGTTCCTTGGAAGAATTTTGTGGGTCACTTATGTATACAATCATATCATCTGCAAATAGAGATAGCTTCACTTATTCTTTTCCAATTTCTATGCCCTTAATCTCTTTCCGTTCCCTTATTGCTTTAGCTAAAACTTCGAGAACTATATATTTTTTTTTCCTTTATTTTGTATTTATTAAAAAAAAACACACAGTAAAAAGAATTTAAAATGTGGAAGAGTTAACAATAACTATATAGAGGATAAGAATGATAAGCATGGCTTATCAAGGGTAGACATACAAATAAGATTGCTACACCTATATTTTCTTTGTGTTCATCTTTCCCTCTGAATTTTTTTTTTTTCCAT
>PVIH01020049.1:0-33600 GCA_004025045.1 Sigmodon hispidus | reverse complement strand
GCATTTCTCTGATGGCTAAAGATGAAGAGCACTTTTTCAGGTGCCTTTCAGCCATTCGTAGTTCCTCTGCTGAGAATTCCCTTTTTAGATCTGAACCCCATTTTTTGATAGGGTTATTCAAGGTTTTGGGATCTAAATTCTTGAGCTCTTTATATATCTTAGAGATCAGTCCTCTATCACTTGTAGGGTTGGTGAAAAAGATTGACATTTATTTTTACCATGTTAATCCTACCAACCCATGAACATAGAAGATCTTTCCATGTTCTAATATATTTTTTAATTTCTTTCTTCAAAGACTTGAAGTTGTTTTCATATAGCTCTTTCACTTGTTTGGTTAGGGTTTCCTTCAAGATATTTTACATTACCTTTGGCTATTGTGGATAGTGTTGTTTCCCTAACTTCTTTCTTACCCTATTTGTCATTTATGCATAAGAGGGTTGCTATTTATTTTTTTAGTTAAATTTTTTTCAAGCACTTAACTGTTGGTGTTTGTCTTCTGTAGGAGTTCCCTGATAGAATTTTTGGGATAATATATATTATAATGTCATCTGAAATAAAAATATCTTGACTTCCTCCTTTCTAATTTGTATCCCCTTTGGGTCCCTTTTAGTTGTGTTAGTGCTTTAGCTAGAATGTCAATTACAACATTAAGTAGATATGGAGAGAGTGGACAGCCTTGTCCCATCTCTGATCTTAGGAAGTCACTTTAAGTTTCTCTTCATTTAATTTGATGTTGGCTGTCAGCTTGTGACTTATTATTGCCTTTATTATATTTAGGGATGTTTCTTATATCCCTGATCTTTCCAAGATTTATTTTTTAAATCATGGCTTGGTGTTGGATTTTGTCAAAGGCCTTTTTCAGCATCTAAAAAGATGACCATGTGGTTTTTTCCTTTCAGTTTGTTTAGATGGTGGCTAACATTAACCGAATTTCATATGTTGAACCATCCCTGCATCACCAGGATGACACCTAGTTGGTCAAGGTGGATGATCCTTTTGATGCATTCTTGAATTCGGTTTGTGAATATTTTATTGAGTATTTTTGTATCAATGGTCATGAGGGAAATTGGTCTGTAAGTCTTTTTTTGTTGAATCTTGGTATGGGTTGGGTTTCATGGTGACTGTGGTCTCATAAAATGAATTGGACAATCTTCCTTCTGTTTCTATTTTGTGGAATAATTTGAGTCTTCTTTGAAAGACTCGGCAGAATTCTGTGCTAAAACTTCTGGCCCTGCGCTTTTTTTGGCTAGAAGAGTTTTAATGACTGCTTCTACTTCCTTAGGGGTTATAGGTCTATTTAAACTGCTTATCTGACCTTAATTTAACTCTAGTAAATGGTATCTATTGAGAAAATTGTATTTATTTTAGATACTGAGAAGAGGTTTTTGAAATGTGACTTAATGATTCTTTAGATTGCTTTGGTATCTGTTGTTATATCCCCTTTTTGTTTCTAATTTTTATTAATTTGGATATTCTTTCTGTGTCTTTTAGTTAGTTTGGATAAAAGTTTGTCTATGCTGTTGATTTTCTCAAAGAACCAACTTTTTGTCCCATTGATCTTTGCATTGTTGTCTTTGTTTCTATTTGATTGCTTTCAATACTCAGTTTATTTTCTGCTGTCTACTCCTCTTGAGTGTGCTCGTTTCTCTTTGTTCTAGAGCTTTCCGGTGTTTTGTTAATCTGCTAGTATGAGATTGCTGCAATCTCCTTATGATGACACTTAGTGCTATGAACATTTTCTCAGCACCACTTTCATTGTGTTCCATAAGTTTGGGTATATTGTACCTTCATTGTCATTACATTTTAGAAAGCCTTCATGTTTTTCTTTATTTCTGCCTTTACCCAGTAGTCATTCAGTAGAGAGCTGTCAGTTTTCATGAGTTTGTAGTCTTTCTGTTATTTTCGTTGTTGATGAAATCAGTTTTAATCCATGATGGACTGATAGAATGCAGGGGCTTATTTCATTTATTTTTTATCTGTTGAGACTTGCTTTGTGACTGAGTATTCTGGTAAGTTTGGAGAAAGTTCTATGAGGTGTGAGAAGGTATATTCTTTTGTGTTTAGGTAAAATGCCTGTTAGGTCCATTTGTTTCATTATACCTGTTAGCTTCAGTATTTCTCTGTTTAAATGTTACCTGGATGACTGATCCATTGGTGAAAGTGGGGTGTTGAAGTCTCCCACTATCTACTGGTGACATGTCAGAGGAGCAGCAAATGGCCATTGACTTTAGGCTATCAGCCCATCAGGAGGTGAATCCCCAAGAGATAAATCTTGAATAGTCGAGGCCCCGAGGCTACAGACCCCAGAGTGTCATTTCCTTGCTGCTTCCATCTTTCCCTGGTATCTGGCATGGAGTGAATGGGTGTGGGAAGCCTCCACTGACTGTTAATGTAGTATGTTTGTCTCATAAACATATTCCGTTCTACTGGACCATTTTCACCTGTGGATTGCTATGAAAATGATTTTGTATTGTGCTATATTGCCCAACTGATAATAATAATAGTTTAAATAGTTTTGATTATTAAAAATAAAAACATGGAAGTGTCATACAACTGGAACACATGAGTTTCTATTGAGAAGCCATGTAGACTGTGGCTTAAGTTAATGATTAATAAAAAAACTGAGTCTCCGGAGCTCAGCTAGCTTAAAGTCTTTTAACCTTAATGTTGAGAGACTTGTTGATAAATTTCAGTGTAAGGATTTCTGGCATTCCACATAGCTGAGCCTACTTGGCTTAGGTGAGATGCACCTTTCACTGAGGCACGCCCCTGGGCGTGGCTACATAAACCCTGTGGCACTGCATACAGAAGCACCTCCCTAGACCCATGCCGCACACCTCTTCCCTTAAAAGCAACAGCGAGCATGTTCTCTGGTCCTTTTCTCTATCCCCTGACTTCTGTCTTGCTCCTCTATTTCTTCACCCACCTGGGACTCCTCTCTTAAATAAACTGTAGTGTGTGGCCTTGTTAGTGTGCACTTGCTCTCAAGCGTGGAACTAACATTCAGAGTGCACCATAGCTGAAACAAGGCTTTGAAAATAATTTAAAGGGAGAAGAAGATGTTTTTGTTAAGTAGTTTTGAGATGAAAAACCCAAGAAGACAATCTAAAGGTTTAGAAATGTACATAGTTGAAGTAGGGAAATCATTAAAGTCAGAGAACATAAACAAAGCAGCCAATTATCATTAGGCGACACGCCCATTGTGCTATAATTCATTGATGACCAAAAGTGATGATTAATTTCTTGTGCCCATTTCTCAATCTCCTGAGATATGTGTGTATATATATATATATATATATATATTATTGATAATTGGGTACATACTCTAAAGATTTAAAGTAGTGCTGACTGATTCTTTTTCATATATAAAAGCTTAGGTTTGTGATTCCTTATAAGATTACCTTTTAAGATAAATAATAAAGTTGTTGTTCCCAGTTTTGTAACCACAAAATGCAGGCTGCCAATAAAAGACTGTCTTTCTTGCTACACATTGTTAATCTATAATAGGTGATTGGGTATGAATGGTCATGGGTTCCTAGGCTAATTTTTTTGCCTGCAATATGTAAAATGTTTATTCCTGTAAGAAATATGAAAAACATGATATTTTGTACTTGTATTCATTGTTATCATTCACTTGAAAAATAGAATGTTGCAATTTTTATATTGCTTGAAAAATTTTGTCAGAGTATATAAACTGTAAGAGAAAAATTAAGAATACATAAAGGAGGTACATCTGAATAGAGGTAAGAATAGAAATAAAGAGATGAGCGAGATGATAGAAAGACCCCAGATCTATGTGTTTGGGTACCAGGTGCTGCTGCCTGAAGGGCAGGGCTAGCTACCAGCAGGGCAGAACTCTAAGGGAATGCACTTCGTGGTTTCTTTATTGCTTCTATTTCCATTTTTTAGATCTTCAATGGTTTTATTAATTTCCTTCAACTGTTTAGTTTTGCTTGTCTTTTTTAAAGGGATTTATTCATTTCCTGTATAAGGACCTCTATCATCTTCATAAAGTAGGGTTTAAGGTTGTTCTCCTGTGCTTTAGCTGTGTTGGAATATTCAGGCTTGCTGTAGTAGGATAGCTATACTCTGGTGGTGTCATATTTCCCTAGATGTTGATTTTGTTCTTACCCTGGAGCCTAGGCAATTATAGGTCTAGTTACCAATTTCTGAGTTTGTCTTTGCTGAATGGGTGTTGTTTTCTTTGGTTTTGTTTCTCTCTGGTTTTCTGGACAGAGTGTCTGTGGTCGAATAAGAGAGACTCCCCTAGATTTGGGGGTTGGATTTCTAATGGCAGGGGTGCCTCTCATCAAGCAATGGGTTTCTACTTGAGTTGAGGGATGGATTTCTGGCAGCCAGGGATGTCTTCTGTATGCTGTGAATAAAGGAACTGTCTTGGCCTTTGGCAGGCATCTTAGAAGTAGGCAGGGAAATCAGAACATAGATAGGGGAAGAGAGGTAGAGTAAAAGGAGATATCATCCAGCTGCCTAAGAATGAACATGTAAAAATAACACAGTGAGCCACAGGCCACGTGGCAAGACAGATTAATGAAAATAGCTTCAATTAAGATGCTGGATCTAGCTATCAATATACCTGAGCCACAGGCCAAACAGAATATAATTAATATATGTGTCTGAGTCATTTTGGGGGGCCTAAGCAGTGGTGGGTAGGTCTGGACCTGGGGACTAGACTAGACTGATATAGAAACTCATTCTATATCAGGGGGCTTTTGCTGGGGTTATGGGCCAGAATATAGTACTGAGAAGGGGCAGTTGGGGTAGTCTGGGTGGGCACTGAGGGAGTGTTGGTGGATTGCAGGTGGGGTTTACCTTCTGGGTGTCAGAGATGGCACCTCGCACAATAGACTTGGACCTCCCCATCAATCACTAATTAAGAAAACGCCTTACAGCCAGATCTGATGAAAGAATTTTCTGGACTGAGATTCCTTCTTTTCAGATAACTCCGTATCAAGTTGACATAAACTAGCCAGCACAACCTGTGCACCATCTCCCACCCCTCTCTCTCCTTTGTGACAGAGTCTTTCTATGTAGCCCAAGCTGGTCTTGAACTCATCATCAGCCTCCTTAGAGGTGATTCATAAGTGTGTGCCACCCCACACAAGTTTATTTTTCTTTTCCCATAAGGGATGAACACACGGTTCTATGGCTCTGAATTCGTGGCGGGGGGGGGGATTCAGGTGTGTTTCCTGCTCAGAAAAAGAAGGTAACAGTGTGACTTTTTAGACATTATATTTATCTGATGGTTAAAAATTGGTAAACACACACACACACATGCGCGCGCGCGCTTAGTATAGAGATTGAAAGTAAAATGAAAGAAAATATAAACTATTAAAACACTTTCAAATAGTAAAAGTAGCTACATTAGTATCAACATTACTTAAAACAGACTTTACAAAAAACAAAAAGCTGGAGACAAACTGAGCCTGAAGTACTCATTCCCTAGGAAGACAGGGCTTCTGGGTGTGTGGCCATTGATTGAAAAACAAAGGAAACAAACATCATAAACTGAAAATACAAGTAGAGAAATCAGAACTGTGCTCCAAACACAGCACTTCCACACAGTATTCAACAATAGCAGAACAGATGTCAGCAAGCTGGCGGGACCGACTGCGAGAGCCCTTCAGCCAATCAGAGAACTGACTAGTAAAGCCCTTCAGCCAATCAGAGAACTGACTAGTAAAGCCCTTCAGCCAATCAGAGAACTGACTAGTAAAGCCCTTCAGCCAATCAGAGAACTGACTAGTAAAGCCCTTCAGCCAATCAGAGAAGACAATGCTGCTTCTTCAGTATATGTGGAATGGTCACCAATATGCACTGCTACTTGGGTAAACATTTAAGCTAGGTTAAGACAGACGATTGTCTTGGGCTGCAGTGAGACCAGGCTAGATGTCAATAACAGCAGGACACAGGGAAATCTCCAGGGAAAACAACAAGAAAGTAACCCCGGACACTTAAAAATTCCCAAAGGGAATAAAATACAATATAAATAAATTAAAATGAAAAGAGAACCCATCAAAATGTGAGAGTGCTAAAGTGTGGCTCTACGGCTTGAAATTGCCACATTAAGAGAGTCGGACAATCTCAGGCCAGCACTAGACAATTAAACTGGAATAAACTGAAATGAAAAGGAGCAAAAGAAGGAAGTGCCATGTGATAGCACACAGACACACTAAAGATAGACAAAGGACATGGGAAGGCACATAGACACACTAGAGACAGACAAAGGACATGGGAAGACACACAGACATGGTGAAACAGAGAAAACCCCCAGCTTATGGGATCCGAATAGGTGCATCACCGGCTTGTTTTGTAACCAGTAACAGATTCAGTCTTTTCATTCGAAAGCTTTATTTCTTTATTAACATACAAAATACTAGATTTCATTCGGGCATTTGTTGATTCTCTTTCCCACCCTGTACCGAGAATCCTTGGTACCTTCCTGTCACATGCCTCTTTCTCCTCTCCTCACTTCCTCAACACTCACCCCTACACACACTCTTTGGGTCTCCTATCTAATGGAGTAGCTCATACCCACTTCACACCCACTTCAAATACACAGGAACATTAAAAATTGGGATCGGCCTATGAGAGATAACATGCAGAGACCCATAGGTTTTGGTAACAAATTGCGAGGAGCAGACCCCATAAAAGTTTCCTGAAATTGTATATATACACATATGCATATATTTGAACAACATGTGTGTACTATGTACATATTATAGAAAAGAACACTAGCATGTCTCAGGTCAAGTGTTGACTATGACACTTTAAAATCCTAGCAATAATTTGACTTTCTTGCCTTAAAAAGTTTTTCTTATTTTTTTTGTCATGGGCTCACAAATGTAGTCATCATGCAGCTAGATGACGTAAGGCAGGCATGCAGGCAAGCACTTGCCTAGCTCTATTCTACTTAACTTGTGACACTCTGGAGGGTTAATTGGGAGGCTGAAGGCAGACAGGGAGGGGTTGGGAGGGAGGGGGCAGGGATACAGATCAAGGAGGGGACACATGAGTAAAAAAGAACTTTATTTTCTAAAAATACATACATACATACATATAGACATTGATTTAAAAAAAAAAAGAAGTTTCTCAGAACCTAGTTTATGAAGTTAAACAATACTGCTCAAAGACAGAGGACGAACAAGGCCTCATTTGTGGTCTTGCCTGAAGACGGTAGTTGCGCGTATGCTCATGCACAGGTTAGCTGTAGACGTGGGTGTCACTGTTGATGAGAGATGATATATTTTAAATTACGCTCATGCTATGTGCAAGTTAAGTCTAAATGCACCATCAATTGAAATAAAAAAATGTAGCCTTTACTGAAAACTGTCTTAAGTTCTTTAAAAATATTTTAAGGAAAATACACGAAATTAAACTTCATGTTCCTTCCAGAAAACATGGTAGATATCGATCAATATTTAATAATAAAATCTGGTTTGTCTCGGAATGCTGAAGCTAGGGGGGATTGTCCATGCTGCTAACAAAAGCTTTTGATTAGCCTTCCACTGGTGTTGGTTCTTTTACTTTATAACTTTATATTTTCGAGAAGTTTTAGAGAAACAAGAACTGGGTATGAAGAGACAAAGAAGTGATTAGAGAGAAAAGTACACAGATCATAAAGGGTCTAGAGACTGAGGGGATTGTGAATTACTGAGAAATGATGTGACATGATATTATCATACATACAATAAAGAAAATTGCTCTGCAGACATTTGGGGATTAGAAGAGATGCAAGATTTGTTCAGCCCAAAAAGCAGTGGCACAGATATGAGATGAAATCCACTTTCAGGTAACTCTGGAAAAGTCATAAGATACTTGGCACAGCAACCTTGACACAGGAAATCTGGGATAGACAAATGTTACAGGGTTAAGAGATACTGTGTGTCTGCTGAAGGTGTGGGAGGATGTTGGCTACACAGCAATTCCTCTTTCCCAACTGACATCACCTAGAAAAATGAAACACTGGTCATAAGTTGGGAAATCAGATGGATCTAAGATATATACTTGTATTTTTTAGAGAGTGCAGTCAGTGGCATGAACACACATGGGACTAATAAATAAAGTTTGCGTCTGTTACAGCTGCATCAACAAAGTGCCTTAAACTAGGTCAATTATGCACAAGTGCCATGTTGTTCGAAGTTTTGGAGACTGGGAAGCCCCATATGAAAGTGCCAGAACATTTATTAGCAAGTAAAGGGTTTATTCCTCATGGACGGTGCTATCTGGGTATCTTTACATAGCTGGAAGGCCAAAATGTGGGAAACAAGCTTTCTCTGTCTTCAGGCTCTGTTTGTAAGAAGACTGTCCTAGTATTTTTGTCTCTGTGATAAAATACTCTTATGTAAAAAAAGAAACAGGAGAGAAGGAGATTTATTTCAGCTTACAATTCCAGGCTATAGTCCATAGATTTGGAGAAGTCAACCCAGGAGTTTCAAACCACACATTGCATCTACAGTCAAGAGCAGAGAGGATTGAATGCAGTGTCTCCTGCTCACTTGCTCGTACCTAGGTAGGTTTCTCTACTCTTACACAGTTCTCCTTCCTAGGGAATGGTGTTGCCAACAGTGGCCCGCATCTTCTCATAACAGTTAACTAAGACAACCTCACAGAAATGGCCACAAACAGCCCAACACAGACAGTCGCTCACTGAGACTTGCTTTGCAGGTGACCTTAGGTTGTGTTGGGCTGACCAAACTAAACATCACAGACACTAACCCTGTTTCCCAGAGCTCTCTTCTCATGACTTGCTCACCTCCTGTGATGTCTGATCTTGTGGAATTGACTGGGTTTAGAATTACTCGGGGACTGGGAAGGTCCCTTTCTGGTGTGGTCATATCTGTGAGGATATTTCTACAGATGGTTATCTAAGGTAACCTGAATTGATTACCACCAATTTATGGGTTAAGAGCTCAGCCAGAATCAAAGGAAATAAAACAGAAGCTTGCTAAGTCCTTGTCATCACTCTGTCTACTTCCTGCCAGGGCCTGAGTCCTCCATGTCACACTGTGACAGGCTGAGTCCTCTGAAGCAATGGGGCAAACTGAACACTCATTTTCGTGTGTGGTTTCTGTGAAGTATTTTAGTCATAGCATTAATAAAGTAACCTATTCACCCTTACATAACCAATCTCCTAATACTACCACACGATGTGGAGTTAAGATCTCAGCATATTAATTTGGGACAAAAGGATTGCAAGACTGTAATCAGAATACAGATCCTATGGAAATTAACTAGAATCTCCACAGAAAAGTCCTCAAGCTGGGGATGCTGCACCTATGCACCAGGATAATGGGAAGGTTCAGTATGAATCGAGGCCCATCTAGAACAGGATCTTAGAGGAGATTGAGAGAGGGGAAGAAAAAGGCTTGGGACAGGAAGTAAGTGGGGTTTGTGTATAACCTGGTCTGAGTGTTCCTGAGGACTTCCTTAGATGCACACAGCCTAGAATTTCCAAAATGCCTTTCTCTGATATTTTAAATAATACCACTATTCTCTAATTCTGGAATATTAGTCATAAAATAAAACTCATGCTCACTAATAGCTTCTCCCAGCCTTACTCACATCTATTTCTACCCTTTGGCACCACATCATCTCTTTTCTGATTTTGCTCTCTCTATATTTTATGCCAAAGGAAGCAAATATGAACACACGCATACACAGTACTTTGTGTCTGTATTTTGCTTTCACATATCTTTAGAGTTCATTCATGCTGTAGAGTGTATGAGTGTTTATTATTTTTATTGTCCATTGTATAACCATATTTTGTTTAACTATAAAGCAACCATTGCACACTTAAGTTGTTTCCTTTTCTGTTTGTTTGTTTTATGATCAATTGTTTTGAAAATATTCATGTACAAGTTTTTGTGTGAGCATATTTTTAAATTATCTTAGATATATATCTAAGAGTTGAATTGCTGGGTCTTATGTTGGCTGTTCTGTAAATTTTTGAAAAGTTGCTAAACTGTTTTCCAGAGTGATTGTACCATTTTATATTCCATCAACAGAGCATGGGGCCTCTAACTTTTCTACATGTTTGACATTATTTTAAACAAAGCACTATAGTTACTTACATATGTGTGAAGTACATTTGCATTTTTCTAATCAGCTAATCCACCTTCAATGTACTCATGGACCACTTGTGTGTCTTTGGATAAGTCTCTATTCAATTTTACAATTAAATTACAATTAGTTAAAATTGAATTAATTCAATAATCTAATTATTAAAATTACATAAAAATTAAAATTACAATTTTTAATTGTAATTATGTTATTTGAATTCTAGGCTCTTATCAGATATCCACAGGCATTTTTTCTCACATACATTGTCTTTTCATTTTCTTTATAATGTCATTTTTGCTACAGTAGTATTGGAGGACCATTATATAGAAAGTAAGTTTCTTTCTGGTCAAGAGAATGAAATCTCTCATGTCTATGTAAAGACCTAACATTCTAAGCAACTTAAAACATAAAAGCTAATACAACTGTGCTGGTCTATAGCCTGGCTAAGGGACCACCTCTTGGGAAGGTAGATTCACCCAATGTCATAGTAAAGTGATGGGAGGAATAATTAACCATTTAATGGGATAATGTACTTTCCCCTCCCTGAAACACAACCCCGTGCTGGCTCTTACAGAGTTACAGCCATGCAAACTTACCAAACCTATCTGCTCCTCTGAGAGACTCCAATAAGTGTCACTTTTATTTTCTTCTTTTTATCCCTTTTCTGAGGTTGTCTTCCTAATACTTTGAGCTTCATTCTTTCTCACAACCCCTCCTCCCCAGCCTGTGGCTGCTTATCTGCCCCATGGCTGACCACACTGGCTTAGTCCTTTTGCTCCTTTTCCTTCATCTCTCCTCCCTGGGCAGTTCTTGAAGCCCACAGCTGCAGCTCATAATTTTTTTTTCAAACTCTACCAAAATGTCCTCAAGTTTTTTTTTAGTTCATTCTCAATGTTCTTTTTTTAATATTTATTTTTATTTTATGTGAATAGGTGTTTTGCCTGCATGTATAACTGTGTAAGGATGTCAGATCTTGGAATTACAGACAGTTGTTAGCTGCCATGTGGTTGTTGGGAATCAAACTCAGGTCCTCCGGAAGGTCAGTGCTCTTAACTGCTGAGCCATCTCTCCAGCTCTCAAAGGTTTTTCTTAACAAAACTAAGAACCCTGAGAAGAGACTCCAATTCCACAGATAACATGATAGTATGACATGATGGCACCCCAGCGGGTATGAACCTATATTTGCACTAGCAAATTTGTTACACAAATTTTAAATTTTGACTATAAAGTCCAATTTGACTATTTCCTTTAGGCACATGCTTCTGATGTCATGTATAAGAATTCAAGATCATTATGACTTACTTTGTTTTTTAATCTGAGGTTATATTGTCAAATTATACAAAAGTCTGAACATTTTGACCTGCATACGAAGTGAGCTGAGGGTAAACTCATTCTTTCAAATGTAGGTAGCCAGCAGTTTGAGTACCATTCCCGGAGAAGTTTATATTTTCACATTGAGTAAATATTGATTCTATTTTTGAAAGTCAGTTGAGCATGAATATGAAGATTTGTGCATGACCTCTATCTTCATGCCAGGATTACAGTCACAATCACTCAAACTTTTCAGTGTTTTGCAAGTTCTCCGATGGGTACAATCTCTTAAGATTGTTTCAGGTTTTGAGATTTCATGTATTCTATATAAATTTTAGGATTATTTTAATCTGTTTCTTTGAAATAAATTGAGAGTTTCATGAGGATAATATTAAAATCTTGGTTAGATGGGAGCATTGCTCTCCTAATACTATTGAGCCATTACATCCTCAAACATCATGACTTATTAAGATTTTCTTTATGTAAGTGATGTAGAAGTTTTCAATGGACATGTTGTATATATCTTTTGCTAAAGTATTTGTTTTTCTTTTTAATGTTATTGTAAGGGAAAATGTTTAAATTTAATCCATAATGTTTATTGCTAATGTATAGTGATGTAATTGGCTTTTGTATGTTGACTTTGTATCCAAAATTTTCTTCGAATTCATTTGGAATGTTTTTAACAGTGTTTAGTGGATGCCTTAGAATTTTCTTTTTTTTAAATGTAACATCCCTTTAACAATTTCATACACATATACAATGTATGTGATTTATATTCACATCATTACCCTCTCATATTCCCCTCCCACATCTGCTGACCTCTTCCTCCCAATTAGTCCCTTCCCACTTTATGTATTTTTGTTGTTAATGTACAAGTTCATGACATGTGCAAAAGGAAACCTTTCCAACTCCCCCTTTCCATCTGGATCCTCTTTGTCTCTTTTTATTGCCTGATTTCTGCCTATGAATCTTCACTATGATGTCAGATAGATACAAGCGCAGACATCCTGACATCGCTCCTCATTGTAGGGTGAAACATCCAGCATCTCACCCCACAGCAGTACTGTGAGTTTCGTTCATAAGTGACTTGTTATGTCATTTCCACAACCACTCAGTTTTATTTTCTAGCTTTTACTACATGAAGAGCTGATGGCGTTTTGGCAGTTCCAGGGGACATCCGAGAACATTCTGGTTGCTCAATGGGTACAGACTGAGAATGAATATGTTGTGTCTGTACAATCTAATTAAGGCAGAATGATGATTTCTAGCATTTATTAGACTAACAAAATAACTATCATGTTTATTTCTTTTGTTTCTATTTTTGTTTTGTTTTCGGATCCCTCCTGGTATAGCTGAAATAATTTAGACCATATATCAGAAACAACTTTTTGTTTGACAAAATTATTTTGCCTGCATCAACATTAAATTTCCCCTCTATATAATGTGGGAAAATTTCACCTGCCGTAACAACAGGATATGTGAATACTGAATAAGAAAAACTTATCTGAAAATCTGTAATCTTTAGAGCGTATCTGAAGATAGTGATATGTATGCTGAAGAAACATCAAGCAGAGGACACAGAGGCCATTTTGCCTTCTTTACTCTGGCCAGGTTAGCTGTAGCTCTTCCTTGAGGATCTGACTTCACATTTTGGAGCAAATCTACAGACTCATTTTGGTGGAAATGTTTGTCTGTATTCTGTAAATAAAGAAACTGTTTTGGCTTGTGGTGAGCACCATAGCAATAGGCAGGAAATCAGAGACAGGTAGAAGAGGGCAGAGTTAAGAGAGACTCGATCCAGCCACCAAAGAAGAAGCATATAGGAATATAGGTGGGCTGTGGGCCATGGGCCACGAGGCAGATAGATTAAGGGAAATGGGTTGAATTAAGATGAAGGAGCTAGCTAGAAATATGCCTGAGACATAGGCCAAACAGGATGAAATTAATATAAGCATCTGAGTCATTTTGGGGGTGATAAGCTGCTGTGGACAAGTGGGAACTCTGACCCAAACAGTGTAGGAAATCTTTTGCAATATTTATTGTGTCTGTGCATGGAAACACAGCATCCTGTTAGAAGCATGCCTAGGTCATGAGAGGAGCAGAGGAAGGCCTAGATACTAGTTGGAGGAAATGGAGATGTGGGAGACCATAGGTTACTTACCTTCATCACTGCAGCCCAGAAAACCTGTGGTCCATATACCCTAGCATGTTCCAATAAAACTCATGTTTGTTTGTTTGCTTATTTTTAAAGCATTTCTTGTCACATTGGGTGACACTGAGGAGAAATGTTGGAAAACTTGTTCCTGCTGTTCCTCGCAGGGAACTTTACACCACCACACAGTCCGCCAAGAAGTGGACGTCAAGAACAAGAAGTCCACCAGCTTTCTTGAACTCAGTATTTACTGGAATAAAAACCATTGTTGGGGGGGTGATTAGCTATGATGGGATCCAAATGTAGCCTTCTCTACTAAGTAATTGGATGATGAAATGATAAACTCAAGTTATAACTGAAGAAATATTTTAAAGAGGAGATTTGGAAGTGATTGGGGCATGGCACCATAATTACAACACTCACAGCTGCCTCATTTACAACGATGGAGCCAGAAGACTTCTAAATCAGGGACCAAAAGCAAAGTGTCTGCAGAACTTGGCACAGTAAGATCCCAAACCTGCAGAGAATAGAAAGGATTGCTTCTCCTGAGTGGCCATTCTTGGCTGCATGAAGAAGGAGCCAGTAGATCCCCCTGTAGGATGAAATACTATTAATACCCAAGTCCTCACAGGACATTATCTGAAGAAAAGCAGTGTGTTTATGAGCAGAACACAGAGTAGAAGCAAGCTTTCAAACTCATTATATTTAGAATTATTTGACTTAGAATAATTTCTTTGCCAAATAAATGCCTTAGTCTGTCCCTGGATATAGACAAAGGCACTGGCTCCCAAGGAAATGATTAGGAAGACAGAACTGAAAACATAGCCAGTGTGTGTGGCCTGTGAAATGGAAAGGAATGTAGACAGCAGAGATGACGAGTTTGGGAAGATGAGAGGAAGTGAGAGCAGCATGATTCACTTCTGAGGAATGGATTCAGTAGAAATACATGAAAGCACAGGTGGCTGCGTACCTTGAGCAAGAAGTTGGCACCAACTGAATAAGCCTGCTCACTGCATGACGCTAACACTTCTTCCCACATCCTCCTATAGCATTGAGTTTTCTAGCCCTTTTCTTCCTTTTGAGGTAGTGTTCTTAGGAACATGGTGATGGTGATATAAGAAAGCAAACATCTTCATCTATACCTCATCTAGGGCCAAGTCTTCAAGGAGCAGTGTACAAAGAATAGGTCAGAGGTCCTGAAGGAATATGTGGTCACCAGCAGCAAAGTAAGGGTATGGGGGAGGCATGGCAAATGAGAGGCACCAAGGATGATGAAAGGAGCCAGTCCTAGTGGGAAAATCCTACATGGTAGATGGAGCCAGTGATGGGTGATAGGAGAAAGGGTCAAGGCTGTAAGGAAGCCAGCTGTCAAATGCCTGAGTAAGACTGTCTGAAGATAGGAGAAATTGGTAGGAAGATAGTAATAGGGCAGGAGAGACCAATAAATATTTTCTTTTCTTCATCATCCTTAAAACAAATATAGAGAAGTGACTCAGATAAGGGCTGAGAGCTGGGAAACTGGATCCAGTTACCTCATAATGCAGTGAAATACCAAATACTGCTCTAACTTTTGAGGTGGCAAAAATTAAATGTGACCCTCATTTCTATAGCCCTGAGCTAGATCATTTTGGGGAGAATAGAACTCACTGAGCCTGGTCCCTTCACCTGAGAAATGGCCCCATAGTTCACTCCTGAGAGAAGTGATCAGCAATTCCACCACAGCCACGGCCACTAACAGATCCAGAGAGACCCCTTCATGATAGATTTACAGTCATTTCTTTCTGAAGTGGTGTTCTCCTCAAAAGTTATCAACTCTCTCTCAGTTGCTAGCTGCCTGGAGCCCTTGGTTAGGTAGGATGGAGCAGCCATCAACTCAACCTCCAACTCTGCTGCTCTAGACCTGCAGAGCAGCCATTCAGAAATAAAAGCTGTAAGGGGTTTCAGCACCATTGAGGATCTTCCCTATTTTTATGACAACATATTTAGAAGACATGGGTAGGTAGATATTTTAAGAAATTTCTGGCTTGGCTTTTCTGGCCTTATCCAGAGGTCTTGACCCATTCACAACCCCACTGCCATTTAGCCCCAAATAATCACACAGAAACTTATATCAATTTCATGCTGATAGGCCAATGGCTCAGATATATTATCAGATAGCTCTTGTTTTTAATCTAACCCATGATTATTATCTTGTTTAGGCGTGTGGCTTGGTACCTTTTCTCAGAGTAGCATTTCAGCTTCTTTCCTCTGTGTCTGCTGATGTCTCTGTCTGACTCTTCCTCTTCCCAGAGTTTTCTTAGTCTACCACCCACACTTCCTGTCTACCTTCTGGCCAATCAGCTTCTTATTAAACTAGTAGGAAGTACAAATATTTATAATGTACCACAACATAGTCCTGCAGCAGATAGACAGGAGTAGATATGGGAAGGCCCTCTTTATAGAAAAAGAGACATGCTAAGTTGTGCGTCAAAATTTTGACCTAAGAAAGAAGATTCTGAGATAACCCTAAGTCATCACCACTTGCTGGCTTTAGAGGGTTATACAAATTGTCACTAGATTGGAAGATGCTCCCTAAATTAAGATATAAGGATCCTGTGTCTAAACCAGAGAAAATATCATTTCAAAATACATTTTTATGAGCAAAGCATGGTGGATGAGAGGGACCAAGGCTGATGGAAGCCAGTCCTAGTGGGAAAAATGCTACACGATAGATGGAGCCATGGGAGAAAGGAGGAGGGGCCAAGACTGTAGGGGAGCCAGCCGTCAAATGCCTGGGTGAGACTATCTGCAGACAGAAGAAACTGGTGGGAAGACGGTACATAGGGCACATTTTCATGGCCCAGTTCACTCCCAACTAAAATCTTTGCTACTGCCCTCACAGCTCCAGGATGACCATCTCCCTTCCACTGTTTGGCACTCTCCTCCCGCTCCACTCATTTCTTCCTTCTACCAGTGCATCCTGAAGCTGGATCACACATTCCAAGACCCACAGGCTGAAGTGCAGCTTGTGGGTGCTATTTCTGCAGAGAAGCCTCAAGATGATTCTTGCTGACTCTATTTCCAGGTCATCTCCCTTGATCTTCTAGTCTCCCTCAATGTTAGGAACATTCTGTTCCCATGACCACGGCCTCTATTTATGCCATCCATTCATACATGCTTTTTCTTTTTCTGTCCTACCTTCAGACTATGAGCTCCCTGAGGATAGTCTTATGCTCAAGATATCTGGGGCATGGAAATATTCTATCCAGAGAAGAATGTCCTGTTCTTCTTTTTGTGTGTTTGGATATAGACACACACACACATACACACCCAAAAAATGGAAATATATATTTGGTATTTGCTGTGTCTGCCATATGCCAAGAATTTTAATAAGTATTTTAATGCAGCTCTTGTCTTAATCTTTATAATAAATTTACATATGTCCTATTATTGCCCTCTCCCAAATTAAAACTATGAAACTTGAGTTGTAGTGAAATCAAGTATTTGGCTTCAAGCCAAAAAGCCAGTAAGTGGCCAAGTTGTGGCTGGCCAGATTTAACCATCTGCCTCAAGAATTGTTTTAATGCTCAGAACAAAAAATTTCAAATGGTCTTAAGCAAAGTGTAGGCTCTTAATGAAGTACGGCTACGTGTGTGAACTTATTCACCATCTGACTTTGGGTTGAGCCTTGCTTGACGTCTCCTTTCTACAAAATGGAGTTTAGTACTAAAGCCACAAGGCTTTCCTAGGAACTAAATAACTAGCATTAGAGTAAGTATTTGACAGTCTTCTTGGTTAGGCCTGAGACTGATGGTGAAGCCAATGGACACCACTTTCTGAAACTCAAACAATCTTGACCCAGGTACCCCAGCCTGTCCAACACTGCTCTAAGGAAATCATTGTCACTCTTGTCCAGAATGAACATTGGTTTTAGTTAGCTGTTCTGATTCAGATATAAAATACTTCTACAGACTCATGTGTTTGAATAATTAGTAGCACTGTTCGTGAGGAAGAGGATCTTTGAGGACCTTGTAGCTTATGGCTTGGCCTTTTGTCCTGTCCCAACCATGCTTGTTAGGTCTGCTATTATGTAAGCAGCAGCCACTCCTGAGCCACCTACCACATCTCCCTCACTAGGGCAGAGCAAACTTCTTCAGTCTATAAACCCAGATGAGCTCTTCTCCTTTAAGTCACTTCTTGTTAGTAATTTGGTCACAATGAGAGATGCAACCAACGCAGTGACAAAGGGTAGAAGTTATTCTTTCTAGATGAGCAACTATTGCCATATTTCACACCCTGCGCTTATGTGCAGCTTCATGATGTCCCAATTTTGAATGTGACTCCTCCATCTGTTTCCTTCTCTCAGCTCATATCTGGGTAGTTTCCATGTAATGAGGGGTTTCTGTGTGGTTTTATAAAATTTTGTACAATATCCAAGACAGGACCTTTACACAAACACAGTCTTCATAGGCAGTCTTTCTAGAAAAGACATGATCTCTTCCACTCCTATAGAATTCTTATCCCCTTCTAGACATTGCCTTGCACTGGTCCCCTCCAAGGCCTTAACTCCTTTTCATTGTGAGCCAGTAAAGAAACCCTGGGGCTCTTCTGAGCAGCCAGTGGACTCTTGATTGGTATGAAATAGCTTAATTATGTTAGAGTTCTCCAGAAGCTGTTGAAATGTGGAACTATTGAGAAGCCACGCCTGGCTTGCCTGGTGGAGAGGTCATCCGGGAAAGTCAACCTTCAGACTAAGAATCTTCTCCCAGGGTTGGTTGGAAGGGCTGTTAGGGACCAGTGGCTTAGGGCTGGACAGAGCAGGAATGTATGTCCCCTTGCTGACCATTCTCTGTGTTCCTAAAATAAGTGTGAAAATATATCTCAAGACTGTAGAATTTTTTTAAAAAAACAAAAAGGGAATCTTTATGTCTTGCTAATTACATCAAGATTCTTATTCTCTCTGCTTTTCCTCTCATTTTTTCTCAAACTTAATAAAATGATGATAAAATTAATAATATTTTATTTTCTCTAGAAGCTACAGCATAGTATCTTGGAAGATAACCGGCAGCATCAAGGCAATGTTCTGGTCTGAGTTGTGGGAAATGTTTCTTTGGGTGTTTCTTTCCTTGCTGACTTTCTTGTCTTGAAATGCTGAACAACAAAATAGAGAAGAAAATCTAAACTCTCTTTTCAGTTGTCTGATGGAGAAAGAACAGTCACTACCATCAGGACTCACTCCATCATTGAAGGTCCCCAGTAGCTTCATCAAAAAGTTCCTTTTACAAAAGTAACATTTGCACTTATAATATACATTACTCAACTCGACACATCCAAAATATAATTCCAACATAAAATGGGTATAAAAATTGTGATTGAAGTGGGTTTTTTACATTTATGTAAATCTCAATATATATTTAACATATTTAATACTTTTGAATTCAGATGGTCCATATTTCAAGTACTTAGTAGCCGTTTGAGGGGAGGCACTTCCATACCTGTCTGATACTGAAACATACAATTCTGGTCTTATATGTCTACTCAGGGGGACTCCCTATGGGTGTAGGTCCTAGCTGGAAAATGTGATGAATTCAATATAACTAGCTTTCCAGATGCTGCATAGTGAGATTTTTTTTTTTATGAAAGAAACTTGGAAATATTGAGTCTCAATCTTTCTCAACAACAGATGAAATGTGTCAACTTCATAGGTCTAAACATTTAACCATTAAATTAAAGTGTTAGCTGTATGTTCAAGTACTTCAAATCACTATTGCCATGCTTCCTTTGGCAGCATGCATACTAAACTGGACCAATACAGAGAAGATTAGCTTAGCATGGCCCCCCGTACAAGAGTGGCTCGAACATTCTTGAAAAGTTCCATGGTTTTGGTACATGACAGGAAAGGGGAAATCAGTTTTCTCCAAAAGAGTGTTACCAAGTCCATCAGCCCCTCCTCAGGGGGGGCCTCATGCCCAGGAGGAATTGGTCACCATGAAACAGACTCCATGTGTTTGCGTTTCCTGTAAGGTTTTTGTTTGTTAGTTTTTTTCTTTTCTGTTATTCGAGGAAAAGCAAGCAAAGCTAGGAGAGTAGGAAAGTGGGAATAATGTGGGAATGAGTGGGAAAGGAGAATGAATTTGATAAAAATACATTGTATAAAACATTTTAAATGGAATTTTGATTAATTAAAATTATTACTGCCATTAGTAGTAGTACATGCTGAAGACCTCTGAAAATATTAACTTCAAATGTTTCAAAATCTAAAACCTTTTGAGTGCCAATACATCAGCTCAAGTGGAAATTAGGTATCCACCTCATATCACAAAACACAACCACGTTAAAAATACTGAACAGAATGACCTTCAGGTAACATGGGAAGATGCACAGAAAACATAAAATGAGTTCAAGTTTAGACTTGCTGCCCATCTTGAAGATAGCTATTTATGTGTATGCAAATGTTCCAAATCCAGAACCCCTCTGAACCTAAGCATTTTTAGCAAAAACAAACAAACAAAGCAACAACAAACTCAACTCCAATCACTAATATAAGTACCCATGATGGATCTCTGGGCCCCAGACAGTGGAGTCTTTTGTGGGTGATCACCTGAGCACACTGTAGAGGAGTTGGGAGGAATATCTGGTATGACTCAGCCCCAGGTTTCAGTCCACCAATTAATGAACTAGAGAGCAGGATAGAGCAGATAAACCATGCCACACCTACTGTCCTCACACTCTTCTACAAAAACACGTGTGGCCCTTCGCAATCACTTTTTAAATTTAAAGTATGATGCCTTCTTTATGTAGATATTGTAGTATATAACATGGGTTGTAAGATATATTCAAAAAGACACCTGGTCATACAACATACACATATAATACACATGTTCAGGCACAGCCTAGGGAATAGTGTTCAATGTGCTAAAAACAAGAGATGAAAGAAGAAATAATAACTCAAAAGCAGTGCTGGACAATTTATAATTAGGTCCAGGAAGTCCCTGTTAGGAATGCCATTTATTATTAGACTGACAGAGCTTCCGCAGGGACACAGGAAAAGCTCATGACCTGAGACACTTCAGGCAGGACTAGGCACTGATGAGATCAGGAGAGAAACAAAGTGTTCACTTGCCATGAGATGTCAGAGACAGCCTCAGGCTCCTGTTTGAATCAGGGGACAGAGTAGACCTTGGGGCACAACTGAGACTCCTTTGTGCAGCTGGGGTCTAGGGACAATGAGAAGCAATGGAGGATGTCGCGTCTAAAGCATACAGCCAGGCAAGGACACAAATGCAATTAGTAGGTTGCACATCAGGCAAAGGTGGTGGCCTTGGTGTCTGGATTTCTTGGCATGGGACAAGGTGACATGTGGAAGTTTTTTGAGCAATCAGAAGACAGCATAATAAGATTGTCATGGGTGCCTCCTGAGTGCTGGCAGTTAGTGGAGTACTGTGCTGCGAAGGGTATGAATGCATATTGAACTCAGGAAGCTCGGCCATAGCTGGACAGCCTGTATGAAGGAATGTTAAAGTGTGTACTGTTGAGAAACATAGAATAAAGAAAAGGCTCCCTGTAACATTCACGGATGGAGTGCTTATGTCCAGACTGAGTTATACAAAATTTAGTTCCCAGATGGTCTATATAGAAGCTGGGTATCCCTCATCATGAGGTGAGAAGTACTTTCACATTTGGGTTTGATCAGATTTTGGAATATTTTCAAAGACTTCACATGTTGAATATCTCTAATATGAGAATCCCAAATGTAAAATATTTCAAAATCTATGAATCCATAATGTTCCAAAGTTAAAATCAGATATTAAAACATTTAGGATTTAGGAGTTTTTGGATTAAGGACATTCACCATGCAGATGATAACAATGGACATAACACATGTGGGGGTAAGTTAACATGTAAGTTGTGGAGTTACCCTGCGAGTCTTTAGTGACTCAAACATTGCTACTGCCTGGCTCATAGGAATGAAATGTTCGATGGTGAATGAGTGTCTGAGATTAACTAACTAGCAGCATATAGGAAACAAATCAGTTGAGATGAATTTGAAGTGTACCGGAAGCAAGAGTTTCTGCATGTAACTACTGTGTCTCTGCCTACATGCCCCACAGGCAGAGAGGTTCCAGGCTGTCCCTGAGCTACCCTGGTCAAACCCCACCTACGGTTCCTGTGAACTGGATAGCACGGTGGAAAGGGGTCTGAGACTATGTTTTCTAGGAAGCAAGAGATGAGGGAAGATTCAGGAAGTGGGGAATTAGGTTAGATACATTAGACAATCCTTTCAAAATACCTCAGAATTGTCATGGATGGCCTGCCTAGCTGCCCCCAAAGTGAGGTAAGAAGATAGAGGTAGGAGAAACAGAATGAGACAACAGGAAGCCATTTCTGCTAATAATCAATATGTTGATGTAAATTTCAGCAGAGCTTGAACAGCTTCCTTCCATGGGTATGTAAGATGGTTCCTGTGTGGCTGGGCGGTCAGATTGATTGATGGTCCTGTCCAAGATTGAAACCAGGCAGCCACATCACCAGCCCACCAGAGCCAGCAGGGGGCGCTCTCCAGGCAGGCGAGGTCTGGCTGGGGTGCTTCTAAATTGGAGGGGTTGAGTAGTGGAAGCAGCTGACAGGGGTCTTGGTTGCCAGGTAATGAGGGAAGATGTGAGGAGTTTACTTCAGTGGAGGAGCATGGGTCCTTTACCTGTACAAGCGCAAATCCCTGCAGCCGGGACACTGAACCTCAGAGAGGCCTCAGAGGAACACTAACTAGAGCACAGCCTTGGTTTTCCTCAGAGTCTCTTTTATTTGGAGTTTTCCCTGATCATTCTCCCCAACCCCTCCATCCCCACCTGTACAGGCTACCCTGCCCTTCCTAGGTGAGGCTTTTCATTTTCATGACCAGGGATAATCAATCAAAGAGTCAGGGCCGAAAGGGCTTTTCTGCATCCTCAAAGGGCATTAACAGCTCAGAATTGGCGGGCCCAAGAGCTATGTACCACAGAGCAAAATGTAATCTTCAGGCTTCCCTGGGGGTGAGCAGAAGGGAGTTATAGATGGAGGTCCTGTCGATCTCAGGGTCGCCTCCTATAGGTTTAGCAAACTTAGTTGTCTCAAGTGACCCCACAGAGGAATGGTAAAAACTATCAAATGCCGACCCACCCCACCTCAGCCAACTTTCCAGAGCTTTCTCACTCACAGAGGCAGCCGCGTGTGTCTGGACATGGTTCAGTTCTAGACTGCAGACATTCCCTGCAGTGTCCCTGGACATCTCCACCATTCTGTCTCTGCTCTGCCATCCTGTGGGCACTTGTCTGTGTGCCAAGCAAACCTAGGCCAGGGGCTTTCCTGGTGCCAGGAGCCCTTGGGGAGTGGAGGAGTGCATTCGCTCACGGGTATCTTCATCCTTTCCAGTGTAAGTGAAAGTGTTTCCCTCCCCCATCTCTCCCTTCCTCCCTCCTTCTTCCCATCTTCTTCCCCTCCCTCTTAAGAAACTATAATGATCACTTTTCTACAGGCAGATTCTTGAGCCATGCGATTTCAGAAGATAAACTGTCTGTTTATGATTAAAATCGGCCACAGTTCATAAGACTTTGCTCATTATAAACTTGCTTTATTTTGCTTTCTCTAAGAGGCCAGAAATGCCCCAAAGAACAACACAAACTCTTTTGTACCTGGCAGGAGCAGTTTAGGTCCAGCTGGTCTCTTTCCTACTGGCACAGCTGGGTAAACCAGAGCGCAGGCCAGAAAGGGGACATGGCAGACCACAGAACTAGGGTGGCCTGTAAAACCCGTTGCCTGCAGCCCAGAGAAGACCGAAATCCAAATCCTCCATGCAGCTTCCAGCAGGAGAAACAATCATTGCTTGTAACACATGATCCTTTGAGAAACACTAACAAACAAAAGGCAAGCAGTCGCCCAGCCGCAGCACTGTACTTTTAAACAAATTATTAAGTAAACAGTTGAGAGATCTCTGCCAACCATTTGCTGAAAATTATAAAGGCTGACTGGCCTCAGATTACGGTGTTTAAAAAAAAAATCAGAGTTCTTATGCTATGAAAATTTAAGCAAGCTATCCACATACATATAGGTTGTAACTGGGTCCCCTCCATGGACTGAGATACACTTTGCTCTATTTTCATCTTCTAAATGAAAAATTGCATCATGGACAAGCATCCTGTTGCCATTGATATGAGAGTGTTCAATGATCAGACAGGCTGTGATGGTTAGAGAACACAGCTGCTTAGAGGGACAAGAGATGCCTTCTTGGTGGCAGCGTTTGGGGATGGTGTCAGTGTGGAGCTGGGTGTATAAGAAGCTAGGGGTAGAGATGAAGCTCAGGAGAAACCCTTGCTTCAGCTCCCAGTATCTGAAAGACAAGCAGAAAAAGAACACAGAGAAAGTTACTGTGCAACCAAGTTGCCAGTGGTAACAGTTCCCAAGGTGATGTCTCAGGAGCCTCTGGACAGGAACCTATACTCATTTTAGTGATGACCAAATCCAAGCCAGATGGTTGCCCTGGTGCAGGCCCCACAGCATTATAGTTGCCTCCTGAGATTTCACTGCCCACTCACATGCTGATCCTGGCTCAGAGGTGGACATAGATGGCTAGAGATGCTAAGCTAGAAGCAGAAGTACAGACAGAAGGTTCTGTCAACACCTGGCCATGATGGCTAACAGACCACGCATACAAGCTGGCAGTGTCTAGCAATTGGTACTTTTTCTAGTGTGATTTTGCTGAGGCAGGCAATGAGCAGGAGTGTTTGACAAGAGAAATGTTTCCAGAAGGTGTTTGAACCATGTCTTGTCTTTTCTGTATTCTGAGGCTTTGGCATCTGGAACCTTGCTGACCCTGATGGTTCCTCCCAGAGCTAGCTAATGCTTGCCAAATCTCCTGTCAAGTGCAAACTAACCAAGAAAGGCAGCCTGAGGTTGTCAAACAACCAAAATGAAATCTGCTTGCCTTTCTTTCTCTTCCCTTCTTTCCGCCTTCCAAGGAAACAGTGCTCTTTGTATGGGTCTGTGGCACAACAGCACACTGCTGTAGGGACCTGTGAGTGACAAAGGACCTTTTTAATGGTGGATTGTGTCCTGGGAGTTGGGAGCAAGAATGTCTTCAGACTTTCTCTTTGGAATATTCTTGTGAGAAGCCAAAAAGTGTCAACGGGAAGAAACCTAACAAATTGGCTCTAGGTCACTTAAAAATTAATATTATGCACAATATTCAAGCAAATCAACTACAAATACATAGAATGTAAATCAACAGATTCTCACTAGGGGACTCAGGCCCAGTGGTCCCTACTGATGATGCTTCAACTTGAAGTTTTCAACTTTTTTTTTACAGTGTTGTCAAAGTAATACACTTGACAGAAGCTGTAGTTTGAAATTTGAGTTTTGATCCTTTTCTAGGCTAGACACATGTGGTAAGCTGCCCTGTCTGCACTGAGCTGAGCCGCTCTCTGAGGACACAGTGTTGCTCAGCTAGAGCAAGGAAGGTAGACTCAGTTCTCTATTCTCTTAGGACATCTTTGTCTTCTAGTGAGTTAGAGTGGTCTCGTCCCATTTGCAGGCTCTCAATTATCTTTCAGAGACTTTTCACTCTTTCTGTTGGTGATGGCTCTGAAGGATCTCCCACCCTAGTTACTGAACAATGCCTTAATTCTGTTAATACATTCACATTCTATCACTCATGTAACAAGATCACAACCAAATCTCCCCATCTTCTGTGCTTTGAGATACTTGAGGATTAGAGTATCTCCATGTGTTTTGTTGGTGATCTCATATCTGAAAACAACACATTCATTCTTGCTTTATATCCCACTTGGTGGTTCTTCACTTGACACTAGGCACATGAGCCTTCCATTTCTTCCTCTCCCATGATGCACGGCTCACAACCACACCTCCTCGCCTCTTCCTTTACTAGTGCCAAGGTAGCTCAGTTTATAGTTTCTTATTTCAAGTCCAGTATCAGTGTGTGTCAAGCAGAACAGGACATTCCTACAGGAGAACTGAAGCCAGCAACTGAAAATGACTCTCTGCCATCCTGTGGCCACCCAATTCCTAGAAGCATGGCTGTCTGAGACTACTTTCATGAATTTAAAAGAAGATGGTAAGATTCTAAGAGTGAAATGACATCCACCTTGTGCTGTCTGCATGTGTGTGTGTGTGTGTGTGTGTGCATGCACACACATGCTCTACTCTGTTCTCCCAATAGCAGTGGCTGGGCTAGTGTAACCCTCCTGCCCCTTGTTTCTGACAGAGCTGTGTCTAGTGGATGGAGTGATGGCCTCTTGGGCTGTCACTGGGGAAGTAACACTTTGTGGACAGTTTCTCTCATGTCAGATCCCATCACACAACTCTTCTTATAACTCTTGTCAGCTTCTTGTGCACTCATGCTTTTGATGTGTATATAGTTAGTCGTGTTTTGAGATTTTTAAAGGAACAAAGGGAGAGAATTTCATTATCTTAGAGTAAAATGTTCAGAATTACTGAGAGTAAAATTCACTCCATTTTTATTCTTAATATTCTTGATCACTACATCTGAATCCCTTTACTGACTGTGAATAAAACCGTGACTTCATAGAAATGGTATTTGCACACGGCCTGATTTATACCCAAACTGTAGCAAGGTCGCCCGAGAACTGCACCTGGTTACACCCATTTCCTCTCTCTCATCCTCACTTTCTCCCCTCTAGGAGTTGCCACAGCCTTTTTGGACTTGGACCCTTCTAACTTCCAAATATCATCATCAATGAACAAAATAGCTAAGACACATGATGCTTTACATCATTACTCTGCTCAATGACTGATAGCCTAATGACAGCATTAGCTGCAATGACAATGGCGGTTGGCCTGAGTGAGCAGCCTGTATGTGACAAGACACCATGCGTGGGGATTTGCACCTGTTAGCTCCCTGGACAATTACTGTGTTATTTCTACACAATGAAGTCTCAGAAAGACTCAACAATTTGGGATTAAAACAGCACGTAAGGGCACATGGTAATCCTCACCCGTGCATCTTCATCCATCCTGCTAAATCCCAAGTAGAGCTGACTTGAAGCCCACCCAGGCAGAGCTTCAAATTGGCATAATTTATTTAATAATACTTGGCTTCACATAGCTTATTAAAATCATTTCACTATGGGGAGCTTTTGCTGGATGGTGGGCAGTGGGAGCCTCCAGCAACAATGAGCTACTCTTGGCAGGCATCCCTGGCAGATAATCCTATTAGTTCCCTTCTATCACCTCCTCAGAAATTCAGCCTCACTGCGCAGGGCACCTGGGCTCTGCTTATGCAGAGTGGAGACGGGGTAGGGCAAGCAAGTGAACGTGCGTCTATTGACAATGTGCCTTACCACTTTCTTCCTTTCCTTCTTTTCTCATTTATTTGGTGATGGTATTATAGAAAGCTGATGGTTTGTCCTGGTAGACCTTCCAAAGCTCTGCTCCTCTTACTGTGATATACTAGCAGTAATTTTAAAATGAGTCCATTGTAAACACATTGGATCCTTTGATCTTGGAGAGAGTCTGGGTGCCTTCTGTGCGAAAGCTGAGCACCTCCACAGCACTGTGCTCACATGTCACCAAGTCAGTGTTGTTTCAGGGACTTCTCTGTCACCCTGCCTAAACATTCATATTGTCCTGACCTTTTCCCATATAGGATTTATTATTTCATTCTTAGGGCTGTTAAAATAGTCTTGAGATTTCTTCTCAAGAATGGTCCACTTGACCCTTGCTAGTCTGCCCAAGAGTCTAGGAACATTCCAGGAATGCAGATTCTCCACACTGTCTCAGCCTCAACTCCCTTGTACTGAATCTTGGTCCCAGCTCTGCCTGGTTGACTAGGTTGACACTATGATTCCTGCAATTGGCTCAGAACCAACAGATATCTGGCAAGAGGAGATTAATTAGGTTCGGGGCAGAGGGAAGCAGGTGACTGACAGGCCATGGTCTTTTTTACCTGTTCTTCATGATACTACGTGCATGAGCACACACAAACACCCAACATCATCACCACCACCACAACCCATCAGAGTGTTGGCCAGAGGGGTCTCCTTTCAAGGAATTATGGGCAGTTATTTATCTCAAAGCATGAAGTACAATCCAGTCAACCAACAACCATCAGCCAGAACCACTGAGCACATGTAATTCCTGGGCACAGAGCCAGGGCTGCAGCCTGAAGCTATGTCTGTCACCAAGGCTGATGAAGTGTAAAGTGACTTAGTCTACTGTAATTAGGCATCTTTAAGCAAAAGGTGGCCTGATTAATATAGGATGAAGTAAGTCAGAAACAATAACATGAACGGTAATAATTGGCTTACATCTAAAAGCATCTTTATCTCAATTAAACATTCCTCTCTCTCTCTCTCTCTCTCTCTCTCTCTCTCTCTCTCTCTCTCTCTCTGTGTGTGTGTGTGTGTGTGTGTGTGTGTGTGTGTGTGTGTTTGTGTGTATGTGTGTAAGCATGGGTTTTGGTTAAGAGTTTCTGTTACTGCCATAAAACACCATGACCAAAAGCAACTTGGGAAAGAAATGGTTTCTTTCATTCTAGAACTCTCAGGTCACAGTTCATCACCGAGGGACGTCAGGCAGAAATGTAAGGCAGAGTCTTGGAGACAGGAACTAAGGCAGAGGCCATAGAGGAGTGATGCTTAGTGCCTTGTTCCTCATGGCTTGCTCAGCCTGCTTTCTTATATATCTCAGGACCACCTGCCCAAGGTGGCACCACCCACTGTGAAGAGTCTTCTCACATCAATCATTAATTAAGACAATAGCCTAGAGACTTGCCTATAGGCCAGTCTTACAGAGGCATTTTCTCAGATGCGAGATCTGCTTCCTATATATGTCTAGGTTTGTGTTAAATTGGCAAAAACTAGCCAGAACAGAAGATTAGTCTCTATCTCTCCCCCCTCCATCTCTCTGTGTGTCTGTCTGTGTATGTGTCTGTATGGGGGTGCGGGTTGTCAAAGAACAAAACGGAGTTGATTCTCTCCTTCCATCGTGTGGCTTCTGAGGATTGAGTTTAGGTTACCAAGCCTGCAACAAGGGCCTTTGCCTACTAATCCATCTCACTAACCTGAAATAACCCAATCAGTCCTTACTTAGTTACCTGCACATCCACTTCTTCTCTTATGCACACATTTATTCACTTATTCTTTTGCTCAGCTGGCATCTCTGAGCTCAAAAGAGGGGGGAGGTTCCACACTGGGCCTCACACTGCAGAGGTGACCCTCAACTGAACCTCCTAGAGTATGATATAAACCCAAGAACCCAGAGAACATAGCTAATCTTCTTTCATTTCTCTTACAAAAGTAACCCCGAGAACATTGTAGGAGCCTCACGAGCATTGCCGATGGCTGTGTCTTTCTGTCTCATCCTATCTTTCCATCACTCATTCACTCTGGCAAGACGAGGACCTCATCTTCATCCAGCATCAGGATCATCCCTTGGGATTCACAGGAGATGTAAGACTGTGACCTCCTTTCTTGTAGCCAGAGGTCAGATTGGAGTGTTCATACTACCGAGTGGGAAGAAATGAGGGTGCATTGGGGGGGGGCTAAGGGCAGTGATGGGCTTGTAAATAGCCTCCCACCATCCTGTCAGGCTTCCTGGACTACCCATGGCCTCCCTGGGGCTGTCAGTCCTCATTCTCCAAGGGAAATGAGTTGCAAATCACCACAGTAATAGCAGAACTCTCATTCAGAACATTTTAGTAGGTAAATTGAAGGCACAAGTGCATAACATAGGTCCTCAGTCATATATTGAACCTCACACTCACCTTCCACACAAAGATTTTGCCCCAAATACTCAGCTCCTTTCAGAAACATAGCACTGTGAAAATTCTTCTGGAATTCTTTCCAAGGTACAAAGACTACTGTGAGGAAAAGCTCAAAGTTTGAGTTAGACTCTAGGCAGATGACTGCCTGCCACTGGCCACCAGGTGGGTGCCAGCGGTGGGTAAGAGTGTTAGCCAACACTGGTGCGCTTGCCACACACCTGTGCTCTTTGTTCAGAGACAATGTGAGGCATGAACTATGTTTAGCTCATGACTCCTCACCACACACTTCTGTAGTGACAGAAAGACAAACGTACTGTTGAGTAGAAGATTCACCCTGAGCATCTCTCCTTTCCTCTTTCTCTTTGGTTTAGCATTGTTTTCAATTACATTCACTCTTGCTGATCCACCCAGTGCTCTGCAAGGCCCCATGGAGGCTTAAAATCACATATAGAGCCTTTTCTGTGAACACACACATATGATAAAATTTGATTTACAAACAAGGCAAATTAAGAGATTATCAATGAGGTAGAATAATATTAATAATAGTAATAATAATAACCATCAGTTGTAAGGAATGTTATTTAACACTTGTGAATTCTTCATTTCTGGAATGTTCCATTTAGCATGTTTGGATTTTGGTTGACAGTGGATAAATTAAATACCAGAAGGCTAAACTGAGGGTAAAATAGAATTTTTCATAGAATTAGCACATCACCAGTGTCATGGACTAAACTGACCTCGCCTCAAATTCATGGATTGAGTCCTAACACCCAGAGACCTCAGAGTGTGGGAGCATTTGGAAACAGTGTCCTTGCAGAGGAAATTAAATTACATTAGGTTGTTAGGGGTGGGTTCTAATTCAGTGTGATTGATGTTCTTATGAGAAGACAACCACCAGAGAGTGTGAGTGTACCAGTTACTTTTCTCCTTGTTATGACTAAATACCAAACCAATGACACTTAAGGAAGGAGAGATTTTTCATCCCTCATAGTTTCAGGGTCTAGCCTATCATGATGGAGATGGGGGGGCTCTCCTGGATGAAAGAGTATGAGGTACCTACCATCAAGGGGCAGAGTGTGATGAGTGTGGTGTTTCCATCACTCTCCCATTCTGTTCAGCCCTACTAGGCCTCACCCCACCCAACAGTACCATTCACACTCAGACTCAGGCTGACTCTTCCCTCTTCTGGTAAACCTTCCTGGAAATGTCCTTAGAGGCAGTAGGCACGTTTCCATGGTGATTCTAAATTCAGTTAAATGGACAATGAAGAGTAATCACAGAAACCCATACCAGGGATATGCTTGCAACATGCAAAAGACCACAGAAACACAAGACATTGTAGACCTCCGACTGACAGCCATGCAGCAATGCCATGGGGAAAGCAGACCTTCCGACACCTGCATCTTGGCCTTCAACTCTGAGACCTTTCACTTCTCACATTTAAGCCTCCAATATGTGATACATCCCTACAGACTAATGCACCTACCATGAGAAATTAAAAATACAGCCAATTTCAAAAGAATAAAGTAACTATCCTAAATCTCTCCCCAGTTAATATTTTAGTGTTTTTCTTAAGTAAATTTAAAAACTATATTGTCTAAGGAGATAATTTAGCCAGTAATGGCAACTAGAAATAGTAGTCAATATCCAGCCTACCTTCTTATTTTATTTTGTACCAGATAACTGGATGCTGTCTCTCAGCAATGTCTAGTCGCCCACACAGCATCACCGTGCACTATGACTTTCAATACTGGTCATACTTTTCTAGAAAGACCCTCATACTAAACTTTTATTATATTTATTATGGATAAGTTTTCATGTTAGTAAATAAAGGTTGGAAAATATATAAAATTTTTCTGCCATATTTTAAGAGGTTACATGTTTCCCTAATCTTAAATTGATAACCACTTAAATTATTTATTTGCCTTTTTCAGCTACAAACTCATTCCAAAGGAAACAATGGTTACCTGCATGTAGGAATGTACCTGCCATAGGGCAGGCCTGTGACAGTGGTCAGTGGGCTTCTGACGTCCTTGCCATTTTCCAGTGGGGTGTGGTGACATCCTCTGCAATAATTTAAGAGCAAACACACCCACATTCCCTGAGGACACTGACCATTACTTTTTGACTTAGCTGATGGTGCACTCTTAGTCATTCCATCCAGGTCATTTGCTTTTTATTTTATTTGAACTTTCTTCTGTATTCTCTTTTTGCTTTACAAAATTGTGTTCTTTTTTCTTGCTGTTTAGAAAGACTGTATTAAGCAAAAGTATTGACAGTTTCCCTCCTGCCCACCCTCTTCCCAGCCCCCTGGTTTTTCTTGTATATCAACTTTATATATGGCAAGTTTCTGTTCTACTGCGAGGCACAATTAAAATTTTTATGTGTTAATATCTATTAATCCTCCTTATATTAGTTCAGATTTTGATTTCATGCTTAGAAAGAACTTGATCATACCATTTTTCACTCTGTATTTTACCTTATTGCCTTCACAATTTTTTACATTAAAACCTTTAGAGCATCTGGAATTCATTTGAGAATGAGGAAAGAATGTAACACTTTCCCCCTAAGATGAACAGGAGCCCAACATGGCACATTCATGGTTAATTTGTTCTTTTCCTGTAGACTGAAAGAGATGTCTGTATATAGCCAGGCCCTTGAGCATCTGTGGCCTGTCTCACAGGTGCCCCAACTCTGTGGCCCAATGAGGTTCAAGACCCTTGTTCAGACAGCCTCTTTGGGACTAGATTTAGATTAATCTAAAAGTCACATGGCTTTTTAGATAGCCATCGACTTGGATGCCCTCTGAAACACATCAACACATCTTTGGAATATGTACTTCGCTAAATTATGGATTAATTTGTTTAAAAAAGTTCTACGATGCTGGTTTTGAGATCAAGCAAACGTTTTGTGTCTTTTCAGTATTCACATGAGCATGCTTACTCTCTACAGCACCGAAGATGGGCCCCACAGTCTCACATGTGCAAGAGAGGCATGACACATCCTGATGACCAGGCCCACTCTTTCCTTCTTGAAGTGGCCAGCACATGGCTGTCCAGCAATGCTGAGTCACCATTCTGAGCACAGAAATCCCTACTTCATTCCCAGTCTTTCTGCCAGACTCTCTTGTGCCTCAGCATGGAGTACGATGCCGGCTGAGCATTTCTAACAAATGTTCTCTGTAATGTGAAAAAATCATCGGGAAGATTGTTTATTTCCTTACAAGTCATTTGATCAATACATTTGATAATTACTTGGATAATTACTTAGATACTTATTTAGATACAAGATTCTCTCTTGGCAAATTATATATATATAATATTAATGTATTTCCTGCTAATAAATTATTTCCACATTTCTAGAAATAAATTTTAGGTAGTTATAATATTTTTCTTTGTTCATTGTTAAAGTATCTTATGAATACCCCTTACACCAGTATTATATCAGTACTCCCCAATATAATAGTTCTTAAGTTAATTTTATTGGTTTTCTTGTTGTCAAGTTCATGTTTAAATGTCTGCTAGCCTCGAATAACCAGTTGAAGGCAGCCAGCAAACTTTCTGTGCTTTGGGATATTCACATCACACTCAGATCTTTGGTAGCAAGACTGGTTCATATGCTTAAAATTTATTTTCCCTTTGCTATCTCATCCATCGCATGGCAATCTGGGCACAAGGGTTTTAGAATTTCACCTTTGATTAAAATAAAACTGCCAAAGGCTTAGAATGGCTCATAAAGGTTACTTAATAGTTGGTGTATGACTAATACATTAACATGGCTTTCTTAAAGCATGCATTTCATCCCTTTGTTATTTATAACACTGTGCCTGTGTCTGACACTCCAAGTTCATTCATTCTGTCATTCAGATCCTTAGTTTTGTTAATCTCATTCAGGTCTCCTGAGTCTTTGTATTTTTATTTCTTTCACGTTCAAAATTCTGTTCAACGAGCTAATATTTTTCAGAATCAAAAAAAAATTAAAACAGCCAAATTCCCTTGTGTTTTACTTTTTCCTCCTTTTGGGAGAGGTTTAGTATTTGAAGTGCAAACACTCCTGACCACAATACCTTAACTGTTAACTGCATGTGGCATTAAGAAAAATCACCCGCTCTGGAGCAGGGGCAGCTGAACTCTGCACCTGGCCACACCCGCAGCTCCTGCTGCTCAGGGAATCTACTAGGAGCCCTACTGCGACCCTGAACTGAGTGAACTGAGCAAACTAACTGCAGGGGTCTCTGAGGGGCGGTTTCGAACCCTGACCAGAGAGGTGACAGGAGACACACAAACCAAAGTGCCACAACTGATCA
>PVIH01020048.1:11721-33707 GCA_004025045.1 Sigmodon hispidus | reverse complement strand
GGAGATGAGATGAAGACTAGTGAGAGAGGAGAAAGAATGGTAATGGGGAAGTGAATATTAGCAAGTCATACACATATGTGCATATATATCCATACATACACACATATATACATATATATATATTTATATCTTGATGAAACCCGCTATTTTGTGTGACAATTTTACAAAGAAAGGAGAAACTACTGGCATGGAAATCCAGACAAGTGTCACTCACTTGAAGGAAGGTACCTACCCAAGATAGAGGAAACAGCAGAATCAAGAGGGGGAAATGCCCTTGGAGGAATCAGCTAACCAAGCGGACAGGCAAATGAATTAGCATAGTGGGACTTTCTTTGGACAGACAGCTCCTAAATAATGACACAGAGACTTCTTATTAATTATAAAAGCTTGGCCTTAGCTTAGGCTTGCGCTTAGTTAGCTCTTAAAATTTAAATTAACCTGCAAATTAATCTACATTCTGCCACCTAGCTCATTACTTCTCCCCCATACTATATATCCAACTTCCTCATGTCACACTGGCAAAATTTCCACAACAGATTCTAATCCAGAGTTCCTATCTCTCCCGGAAGTCCCACCTCTTCCTGCCTAACTATTGGCTATTCATCTCCTCTTTAACCAATCAGATGCCTTGACAGAGACACAACTTCAGAAATACAAAAATATTATCCCACAATAAGTTAGGGGGTATAAAATCCATAGAATAAAAATAGGATTCCATGAAAAAAAGAACATAGAATTAAAAAGAGAAAAGGAAAGAAGATATGAGAAGTAAAAATGTTTGTCAAATGGAAAAGAACAGAAGCAAAACTGCAAGATAAGGACTAATGATGGTTTCTCCAGAGAGGAATGAGGGAGAAAAACCAGGTAGCTTTCACTGTGCAGATGCCCCTGGCCCTCATGTGTAAGTGTGACAGAGCCACAACTCCCTGTGTACCCTGTGTCCTCTCCACGCGCTGTCCTTTGGGGGCCTCCTGCTCCTAGTTACCATCCTACCTGGTACATTGTCACAGGAAACCATGGTCTGGGACTGGATATCACAGCCTCCAAGCAAACAAAGGAATGAGCATGCACATCCACCGTAGATGGGCCAACAACCAACCATATGTTATTTCTGCTGTGACCTCAGGGTTTAAATCTGGGCAAGGCACTCGGCCACTTACCCGTACAGAAAGCCTAATAACACATACAGAGTAGATGGTATGGGCAAAGCCCTTAGCTGGCCTCCTTCCCTTGACTGGGACACTGAGACTCTTTACAAAGTCTAGGACAACAAGTGGCATGTGAGATGGACAACACATGAAACTAGACAGGTTTGACTTTCCTAGAATTCCATGCAAAGGGACTGATCACAGGACATAAGACAGACACCAAGTTCTTAAGATTCCCTAGGCATGAGAGCATAGATCAGTATCCAGAACTTACAAAAATGGAGTAAACACTGTCTGTCCTTGAATTTGGGCCGGTCAGTTGTTCTCCCTTTGTTGAATATTCTCTCATTTTTACACTTTGTAGTATGCTTTTATATCTTCGTGTGTATGTGTGTGTGTGTGTGTGTGTGTGTGTGTGTGTGTGTGTGCGTGTGTATGCCTGTGCATACATGGACATATATGCACATTCTATACAGTTAGAAGAATGGTCTATGACAGTCATAATTTTGATTTTGAATGAGTATATCTATTAAGTTATATAGCAAACCAAAGTAAAAGAAAAAATAGCAAGAGATAGATAAATAGCAAAACATTACCAAATTAAGGCTCAAAACATCCAGCAGAAATTGATTGGGGAGGCCCCTTTATGGAAACCAGCAGGAGTTCTTAATAAAACCCCAGACAGAACGGAGTGTTCCTGTGGGTGAAACTTTTGGTAAAAGAACAGGACGCAATGGGGAGCATCATCAAGTCAGGCGCTCATGATGCCCAAAAGAAACTGAATGGGGAAGTTGAGGCAGTCGATTGGAGTCTCCCGTTGGGCTAGCTCTTTGGGTAAGTGTTCAACAGCAGAACTTTGGGCTTCCTGTTTACACTGCGAGCAGGGTCTTTAAAGAAAAACATGTATAAGCAAGATGGGACACACTTTGCATTCCAGGATTGGGCAAAGGGGTAAGGCAAGCAGCTATTGGTTGAGTCATCTGGCACGAATCCAACTTTTGAATCATTGGCTGCCGAGGCACCAAAGCTTCTCTGAAACTGGTCCCCGTCCTCAGGTACCAATATGCAGATGAATCCTTGAAACTGGGCCCCGCCCTCCAGGTCCTCACAGACCTCAGATGTTATTGTTCCAGAGACATCTGCCTCCTTTCTTTGAGACAGGCTCTCTCATTGGCCTGGAGCTTGCTGATTAGATTGGGTTTACACATCCAGAGATCCCCAAGGATCCTTGTTTCTGTCTTCCCAGTGCTGGGATTATATACTTGGGCCAACACACAACTTTTTTATTTGGGTTCTGCAGATCACACTCAACTCTTCGTGCTTGTATAGCAGGCACATGACTGACTGAGCTACCTCCCCAGACCCTGCTGCTTTTCTGTATGTGTCAATAAAAGTAATCAGCCCTAACTTTCAAATAGATTGATTCTCGCTGTGGTTGGCACAAAGGGAGACTTCTGTATCTACTCCAGCAGCTAATTTGAGATGATCTGGAAATATTGAATTTCAGAGCCAGCTAGATGACTTGGTAAATGAGACACTTGCCACCAACACTGACATTCTGAGTTCAATCTGCAAGGCCCTCAGATAACAGGAGAGAGGTAACTTCCCCAAGTTATGCTCTGGTGTGCATGTACCACCAGCACAAGTGTGCCCACAGAAAGACACATGTACACAAACATAATATTTTTTAAGTATCGATTCTGGATGGTGGCACATCCTTCTAACCCTAACATTTAAAGGCATGGATACAAAGATCACAAGTTCAAGTCCAAACTGGGGAACACATAGCAAGAGCCTGTCTCAAAACAGAACCCTCAATATTCATATTATATCAAACAAAAAATCTCAAAGAAATTTCTAGCCTTAATATAAATGTTAAAACTGCCACCATGTGCATGACTTAGGGACTGGCCTAGCTGGGTCAACAGCGAATGAAGAACTGACAGGAAATCTGGGGTCAGGTGGGCCATGCACTCTCATGGAGATGTGCCAGCAGCTACCCAGAAACTCAGTTCATTTATTATACAGTACACATGAGAGAGATGCAGGTTAGCTGGTCAGCAGGAAGTTTCAATAGAGAGATCAGTCTCAGTCATCCGGGGACGGGCTGTGGTTGGTACTTTGCACACACTGGTTTTAGCTGAAAGCCAACCATTTCTCAGCCTTCCTTCCTGAGCCAGAGGAAAGCTAATACATGACCACCTTGGCCTACATCTGCTCCCCACCTAAAAACTAGTCTAGAACTTGTAGAAGAAAACATAATTTTGAAAATCTTAGATTATATTTTAGAAAAAGAACCAGTTATCTGCTTCCTTAACATCTAAGGGCATATAGGGTATGGAGATCGGAGGGGTCGGAAAGATGATCAGACAGATAGATACAGAAGAAGGAGTGATTGCCAAACTTTCATCAGATAAAAGTGGACTTTAAGTGAAAAAAAAACTGTACAATGAGTCGAATAAGCTCAAAATCTAATGAAAAAGGAGTCATCAAGAAAATATAACAATTTAAAATACGTGTTTCCAACAGAGTCTTATTATCATAAGTAATAATCACTGGCAACTGATAAAAAGAATTAATATTTATTAAGGGGCTTATAGGTGAGCACTCATTGATACAAGAGATCAAACAGTGGTGCGGTTCCTGGAAAGCTGGACTGGTCCACCAGGCTCCACTCAGTGGGTCAGGCCCTCCATCCAAGAGCATGAGAGAGAAGAAGAAAGTATGTTTGCCCTGATCTTAAACAGGCCCTCTAGCCACACCCAAATACCGGGGCCCCTAGGCCATAGGTGATTTCCAGATCTATGCTGCCTGAGAGGCCACACCTCTAGGTCAAGGTGATGGTGCCTGCTCTTCATTACATCTCCCCCTTTGTCTAAATAAGAAAGTTCTAAATCTAAATATAAAACTATATACAATAGAAACAACTATCAGGTGATGTCCAGGAGAGGGAAAGGGCAGATAACATAAACAAGGTGGAACTACAACCAACAAGAACAACAAACGTGAAATATATATTAAATGTCTAGAATATTGGTAAGTGGCAAAATACAGAGATTACTCCAAAGCTGTCTATCCTGAATAATATGAATCTAGTACCTAAATGCTCTTAGCTAAGATATGAGACAATCATAACTGTAACTACCTTGTCTTCAACCCCATCAGAGACCTGAGAAGGAAAATACATTACCTGAGCAAGCAGGAAGTGCAAGCAAGCAGCTCCCGAAATTTAGTAAGAGAAGACAGTGACAGCTGGGTGCCTTTTCTGCAACACTGAGGCATCCAAAATTTTTGCTATAGGCCTGGAATATCTGACACATTTTCAGAAACAGTATTTTGGGAAACCATCTTATCCTGTCTTGGCAGAGTTCAGCAGTCTCTTTTCTATCTTTCATCCTGCTTGCTTGTCCGGATTGACAGCATGCTTATTGCCAGCAGATAAGGCAGGCGCAGTTCTTTGCCCAACAGGCCATTATCTGACAAGGAAGACAAACTCTACATGGAGTGTCTTTGAATTAAAACCTTCCTTTTTGATTAGGCAGAAAAGGGGAAGTGCTGTGAGATATCTTTCTGTATGCTGCAAATATGCTTCATTAGCATTTATTAATAAAGAAACTGTTTTGCCAATGGCAAAGCAGCTTAGAGGCAGGTGGGAAATCCAAGCAGAGATAAAGACGAAGAAGAGCAGAGTCAAAGAGATGCTTCAGACCGTTTGCCCAGAAAGCAAGATGTAATGGGACACAGGTAAAGCCAAAGAACATGTGGCAATACATAGATTAATAGAAATGGGTTGAGTTAAGTTGTAAGAGCTAGTTGATAGTGAGCCTGACCCATTGGCCAAACAGTTTGTAATTATTATAAGCCTCTGAATAATTATTTTATAAGTGGCTACAGGACCGCGGATGGGATGATGTGCAGAGAGGGAGAGACTGTGAAGCACTCAGCCGTAACTGGCATGTCTTTAGCAAAGCCCTCCCCTCAAGGCTCAGGGATCTGTGTGAAAGAGGAGTGCTGGGGATTATGTTCATGGTTAGTAAAAAACTGATTGGCTGATAGCAGGGCAAGAAGGGACTGAGACAGCTTGATACAGAGGAAATGCTGGAAGAAGAGTGGAGGCAGGAGGGTCGGGGAAGATGCCCTGGCAAGCAGGACGTGCAGAAAGTGAAGTAATAAGCCACAATCCTCACGGCAAAACATAAATAGAAATATGGGTTTACTTGTTAGTAACAAGCCTGACATATCTGCTGAGCATTTATAGTAAGCCTCAGAGTCAATTATTTGGGAAGTGGCTGCCAGGTATTTGGGAACAGGCAGATGGAACAGGAAATGTCAGTTTACAAAGGAGGCAGAAAGGTTTGTATAACTTAAAAAAAAAAAAAAAAAAAAAAAAGCCAGTGTCTTCTAGACACAACAGAACTGAAGACATATGACCTCTCAGAGGCTGTGGCAGCATGTTCAGGGCCTGCACAGGTTCAAGCCAGATGAGGTTGCACTGTTAAGAGGAGCGAGTGGACATGAGCTCCTGTCCCTAAACAAGCCGCTGTCTTCAGTTGGTTCCTGCCTGCCCAGGGGAAATCAGTTTTCTCCAGTGAGTCTCACTGGGTAAATCAACCACTCTCAGGCCAGTCCCCACACCCAGGAGTTCTTGGTCAACACAAAACAAACCCAATGGTATTTTCATAGACTATAGTTTCATGTTGTTTTGTTTGGGCATTTTTTTTCCTTGTTGGTCTGATGCTTATATATTTTAGTTTTAGTTTTTGTGTTAGTTTTTTTTTGTTGTTGTTGTTATTGTTTTAAAGAAGGGGGCATGAAGTTGGGTGGGGAGGATTTGGGAAGGAGTTCCAGGAGAGGGAAAGCATGGTCAGAATATATTATAAGAGAGAAAAAAGACCAGAAGGGAAGAGAAAATAAACAATAGTCCAGACAACTATAAACATGTTCAATAAAGTTTCAGTATTGAGTAATCATCTATCAACAATAGCCTCAAGCGTAAATGGTCTCAACATCTCAATAAAGAGATGCCAACTAGCTGATTGGACTGAAAAACCAGATCCAACTATCTCTAAGAAACACACCTCACTGGTTAAGACAGGGAGACAGCGTCAAAAGACGGGTATTCACTCTATCAAACGATTAAAAACTGTAAACCAGCTAGCATTGTCATTACAACATCTGACAAAGTAGATTTCAAGCCAAAATCAGTCCACAGAGACAAAGAAGGCCACTTTATACTGCATACATGTTCCATTGGCAGGTGAAAGTGCCTGGTAACTCATGATTGACCCTAGAACCCGTGGGGAAAACAGAATCGACACCCCAAAGTTGTCTTCTGACCTCCACATGCCCTCTGTGGTTCATGTACACCCAACTCACAACATATCATGCACACACATACAATAATAATAATGGTAACAATGAGGAGGAGAAGGAAAAGAAGAAAGATTTTAATATTTATTTTTATTGTATGTGAACTGGTGTTAAGCAAAAAAAGCCAGACTCAGAAAGACAAACACTGCATGTTTTCTCACATGTGTACGTGTGATAGAGTAGAAAAGGAGGGGATGTGAACAGGAGAGGAAGAGGTCATAAGTGGAGGAGCAGCATGATCCTAATTAGGCTTATTAACTAAAAATCTGGAGTCAAATATTAGGGTGAAAGCTGAAAGATCAGAGAAGCAGAGCAGCAGCCACTAGAAACATCGTACCTCTCCAAATCCTCAGACTAAATGGGGTGAGATTCTGCCTCCACTCTATTTCTATTCCTATTTCCACCTCCCAGTGGTGCTGGGATTAAAGGCATGCACCGCCATTGCCCAGGTTCATGTACCCCAGGATGGCCTTGAACTTCTGATCTTTCTGTTTCCTTCCTCCCAAATGCTGGGATTAAGGGTGTGTGCCACCACTGCCTGGCCTTGATGGTTAACTAGGGTCTAGCTCTACCCTCTGATCTTCAGGCAAGCTTATTTGTCAGAACACAAAGTATCATACAACAGTGGAGAGAAATGGAATACAGATTACATGAAGGCAGAATGTGGGATTGTCTGTGGGGAAACAGGACCCGAAAGAAGGAGGTAGGAGATGGGGAGGACAGCTAACGAGAGATGGACCAAAGCAAAGTAAGGATGAACATGCCAGAACTAAATACATACCTTTGTATGTTAATTTAAAAGTAAAATAACAAAGAAATCTTTACACTGTAATATAGATGCCTATGGTAAAAATGGCAGCACTCACTAGGCAATGGTGGCATACATCTTTGATCCAAGCACTTGGGAGGCAGAGACAAGGAGATCCCTGACGTAGGATGCCTTTTTGTATGCTGTGAATATTCTCTATTGCCATTGGTTAATAGAGAAACTGTTTTGGCCTATTTTAAGGCATCTTAGAGGCAAGCAGGAAATCCGAGCATAGACAGAAGTGAAGGGTGGAGTCTGCAGGCTGCCAATGAGAAAGCAAGATGTAATAAAACACAGGTAAAGCCACCAAGCCACGTGGCTCAATACATACATTCATAAAAATGAGTTAAGTTGTCAGAACTAGTTGACAATGAGCCTGAGCCATAGCCCAAACAGTTTACAATTAATGTAAACCTTTGTGTGATTATTTGGGACTAAGCAACTGCAGGAGTGCAGGTCTGACTTCGGGTCTCAACTGACAGAAACTTCTGAATACAAATGGCGCCCATCATCAGGCAAGGAAAAAGTTTTAAAAAGATTCTGAGCACACAGAAATGGAGCCACACTGGGTTTCCTAGTCTCACAGTCTCATGCCATCAACAGCACAGAGACTCTAGGCAGCTGCTGTCAGATGCAGCCGGACACCAGCCACCATGAGATAAGCAGAGATAAGCAGAGTGGCACATTTCTGAAGTCTTTCTCATGGCCAGTGCTTGCATGTTTGGGAGCACAGCATGGGCCTAAAAACATCACTCCAGGATACTTAGTACTGCTTCCCAGAATTGGGAAGGTAAGTGTGCCTCAGTTGATACCTCTGCCAAGTTAAGAAGTTTAGCAACTTAAAAATTCTCCTGGTTGTGGCTGGAGAGATGGCTCAGCGGTTAAGAGCACTGACTGTTCTTCTGGAGGACCTGAGTTTGATTCCCAGCATCCACATGGCAGCTAACAACTCTCTGTAATTCCAAGATCTGACACCATTACACAGTTATACATGCAGGCAAAATGCCAATTCACATTTAAAAAATATTTAAAAAATTCTCCTGGTTAAGAAATGATTAAAGATATTTAATAAAATAGATCAGATGGAGAAAACCTCTAAACAGGTTACAATGTGTGTTTAAAAATAAATGTGTGTAGGCTTGAAAGAAAGAGAAAAAGAAGCTATATTAAAAATAAATAGTTTTAAAAATAAAGTCTTTATAGGCTAAAGAGATGGCTCAAAGGTTAAAAGCACTGGCTGCTCTTCCAGAGGTCCTGAGTTCAATTCCCAGCAACCACATGGTGGCTCACAACCATCTATAATGAGATCTGGAGCCCTTTTCTGGCATGCAGGCATACATGCAGACAGAACATGGCATACATAATAAATAAACCTTTAAAAAATAGTCTTTAAAGAGAGAATAAAAATAATAAAAGAAATAACCACATAAATATAGAAAATACACAGAATCTGGATTATGTATAGTATTGTGTTTTATTTTAATGTTTAAACTCTTAATAAGCTAATTGCAAAAAGACATTTGATTGTAAAGGCTGCTAACTTAAACCTATATATATATATATATATATATATATTTTTTTTTTTTTTTTTTTAAAGGTATCTTGATTTTGAAATTTGGGTCTAAGGATATGTTGCTTTGGAAAAGAGGTTCTGATTTTGCTTCCATGGAAGATGAGAACCTATGGATTGCTTCCAGGCTAATATGGTTCAATTGAAGAAGAACCCCTGAAAAATCTCTGATGGGAAGAAATGGCCCAGATGATCCAACATCCACATCAGCTTCCAGGCTGCTGACTAAGATGATCTAGCCTCAGGGTCCCTCAAAGATTACCTGTGCCCAAAATCAGCAGAAAGTAGCCTAGAAAACTTTGCTCATATTCTCAAAAAATAGATTATGGATGTTTATCTTTATTTAGGTATTTTAGTTATTGGTCATAGTCTGTTTCTAAAGAATAAAAGGGGATATAGATATGATAGGATAAATAGGTAATTATTGAATCTACTTTTTAAAAGCAACTACTTGTTTTAAATACATTTATATGGATTTTGGTTTATTGATAGAATTTTAAGATCAATTTTGTTATACTATATGTATGTTTCTACTCTTGTTTAAGGTATTATGCTTATGTAACTCATTTAAAGTTATAATGTGTAATTAAAAAATGGATATTAAAAGTCATCTATGATAATCAACTTATAGCCATGTCAGTTAAGTTTTTTAGATATACAAAGACATATTTCAATTACATAGGTAATCTTCAAATACTTCAAAGACCTACAGAATATGACATTTAAAATGCTTTAAGAATTTAGACCTTTCTAGACATTGAGACGTGTTTGCTCCTGGCAGCACCAATTTACTTCAAAAGTATAATGGGCATTAAAGAAACTCCATGTAGAGTTTACTTTCTTGTGGCAAAAGTTAACCACTGAGCAAGAAACTGTTCTTGACTACTTGACAGTATGCTGTATAAACTGGACATTCAGGAACCATAAGAAAGTGACTTCTGAACTTTGCCAGAACAACTGAGATGGTCCTTCAGTTTCCTGCTTTACAGAGAAAATTGCCAGATATTCTGCAGGACACAGGGAGAAAGTGATTGATGAGCTATGCCAGAATGGGCAGAGAAGTCCTTCAAATTTCCTGATTTACTAAAAAGTCTGCCAGAGTCTCCAGGCCTGTAGGCTGAAGATGGATGCCCCAACATTACAAAGAAACTTTGGGTGAGTGTTCAGGCAGCCAGATGTCTCTGACATTTCTAGAATTTGGACACTGTTTGCAATGCACTTTCTGTTTACTCAGGTGATATTATATCCTTCTGTGGCCTTTGATAAAGTTTATAGTTTTCCTTAATCATGTTAAAAAATTAGATATAAAACTTTAACCTCACAAAAATAGGATAGATGATAGAATATTTTCTTTAATTTTGCTAAATACAGATAGACTAGCTATTGTAACTATAATTCTTGCTTGATAACTGTTTTGATATATGTAATTTTACTATGTTAAAATTAAAATCTTCCTTTTTGATTAGACAGAAAAGGGTAAGTGATGTAGGATGTCTTTCTGTATGCTGGGAATGTACTTTATTACAATTTGTTAATAAAGAAGTTGTTTTGGCCTATGACAAGACATCTTAGAGGCAGGCGGGAAATCCACACAGAGATAAAGGAGAAGGGCGGAGTCAAGAGAAGCTGCAAGTTGCCACCCAGAAGTTATTGGGACACAGGTAAAGCCACAGAGCCACGTGACAATACATAGATTAATAAAAATGAGTTGAATTAAGTTGTAAGGGCTAGTTAGTAATGAGTCTGAGCCATAGGTCAAACAGTAATTAATAGAAGCCTTTGTGTGATTATTTGGGACTAAATAGCTACAGGTCCATACTTCGGCCCATCCTGAAACTTCTGCCTACAGATCTCTGTGAGTTTGAACTCAGCCTGGTCAACAGAGGAAGTTCCAGAACAGCCAGGGCTACACAGAGAAACCCTGTCACAAAAACAAAACAAAGCCCCTCAAAATAAAACACAAACAAGGTAACGGTGTCTTCAGCAACACAAAATTAAATGATCTGGCATAATCTAGGCAGAAAGAGTCAATTTAATGTTATAATGATACAAACTCCCCCAGATAAATCTCTTTCTCACAAACTAAACACCAGTGGGATTTTAACCACGCAACAAATTTATTCTAAAGTTCTTATGAAAAAAACAAAAGTGGAAAAATTACCAATGACTGTTTTCAAAAGGAGTAATATTGCTGTGTCTGTGTATTTAGTCACAAGAAACATTTCAAATTATATTAAGTGATTTAATGAAGATTATGAAACGAGCAACATGTTGTTATAAGTTACATTATGCACATATAACAGATGGGGGTGGAATGGCAGAAAATTTTTTAAAATCAAAGTTGTATTTCCTAAATTGTCTGCAATAAACGTATAATTACATTAAACAAAGGAAACGGAGACAGGCATTTTCTTTTTAAAAAAAACTGAAATATTTTCTTTTACCCTCAAGAAGTCTTTGCTAAGCCCCACCCCTCCCGATCTGGATAGAGCTCTCTTGAATAGAGAATATCACAGATCTTCACCTTTGTCTAGTCCAGCCATCTGAGCTTTTCATAAAAGAAGCTTTAGGTTATTTGTACGTCCTTAATATAAATCTTAATATAGAGTCAGGGCTCAATATTTGACCAACCGAGAAAATAAGAAAACATACTTGCAACTCCTTATCTTTCCACTAGGGGGCACCATATCTCCACCAAGACATCTCCGGGAGCTTGGGCGACTGGAGGAGAGGAAAAACTGGGTTTTTTTGTTTTGTTTCTTTTTTCCAACTGAGAAAGCTTCCACAAAGCATTGTCAAGTCCACCTGAAGGGAAAATGAATGTGAACCGTCCCCAACCAGGAAATGTCGATCCTAAGATGAGATAGCCTCCTCTTATCTAAATGCTCTGCGCTTTGTGTCTGCACCATCCTGTTCGGTTTTACCGAGTATCAAATTAGATCCTGTGTTTGCGTGTACAAGAAAGCAGGCTTGTGTTTAAAGCTCAGTTCTTTTTCACTCGCCAGCTCAGTTTGAATCCCTAGGAGTGTAAAAACACTTGCTTCGTTGAATTAAAAGGTTAAGGTTCTCTTTTCAATCGCGTGTCTCACCACCTCCACCCCCCCCCCCAAAAAAAAAATTAACAGGCAGAGTTCCAGACTTACAAAACACAAAAATGATGTGATGGTTATAAAAAAAAAACCCTCGGATTTATGGTCAGTTTCAGTACAAGTCACAATGGAATATTCTCCTGATTCGCTTAAAATATGATTCTGTTTTAAGAATTGAAGTGGCAGCCGGTTTCACAGGGGTGTGATTTAAAGACTGGCAGGTCTTCACTGACGACAGTGGACAGACAGACAAGTCCACTCACAGGGGCAGCGATTCCTCCAGGAAAAAAGAAAGATGTAACTGGAATATGTTTGGTATCTAAAATAGGAGTCTATCAAATGTGGGTGTGCTGTGTTACAGAGTCGCTATCATTCCCCATCCCCACCTAGCCCCCCAAGCCCAAATCTCAGCCCCCCCTCACTTATCTGTCTGCCCTTGAACACTTGCTGGACGCCCCCAGCTTCCGGTCCCCTATCTGAAACAAGAGGGTGATAGTGAGAGTGTCTTGCCTCGGAGGAATCTCATGAGGGCTTAAATGAGGCATGGTGAGAACGCTACCTGAGGAGTACACTGTAAACACTCCAAATTGTCACCGTTACTCATAGGCGTACTCTGCAAATGGCCTAGGAAATGTCTAACGAATCGTGTCTGGCACTGAGTGGGCGCTAGGTGTGGGCGGTTATTTTCTTGTAAGAGAAAGGCTCCAGAGGTTCTTCATCGCTTTGAAAGATGTATCATCGACACGCGCATGTGGCATGAGACATACACTCGTGACGGTGTGGGCTCCTGGATTCTGATTTCACGCTCAGCCAAGAAGCTGTCTGCGGCTAACGATGCCGCCTCCCCCGTTACAGAAATGCCTTCCCGAGGAGAGAAGGTGAGGGGCAGCTGATCTGATACAGCCTGTAGTTTAGGATACAAAATATGCTCGCATCCCCACTAATGCGATTTGGAGAGACTTTAAACCTTTTCTTGACCAAATACAGAACTTTCTTAGGCACAAATTTGCGACATGGAAGCATTCTTTACCTAGGAATATTCTGTTTTGTCTTTCATTAGCTACATTAGTTTACATAAGGAGCTACACGGAGCTGATGTATTTTGATCACCTGTACCTCCCCCACCACTAGGGTTTGCTTCCTCCTGCCAAACCCATCTTCCCACCTAGATCCCTGATACTTCACATCTTTCTGTTTTTTGATGACCCGGTGGGTTTAGTTAGGTTTACTTAATTGGACCATGTGGGAGGTTGTTCATAGGGACATGGGCACCTCACCAATGGCTACTGAAGAAAACGTCTCTCCCCTGTCAATTTTGTATGACTCCTAACAGCCCTGTGTGCTCAGAAGTCAGCCTTACACACCACTCACCACCTTCCTCTGGTCCTGATTATTTTAAAGGAACAAGGTTTGCAGGATTCAACAGCAAGCATTTATTGAGCACCTGCTGTGTACCAGGTGCAGTTCCAAGCATTCCAGAGAAAGGCAATAGACACGCCCCACCCCCATCTCTGCTGCGAATATTTGTGTTCTTATGGGGGAGACAAGCCATGATTAAGGGATGGTAAGTCCTGCCAGATCAGGGATAAACACTAAGAAGAAAAATCAAATCTTAGGTGTCAGTCTGTGAGGTGGTAGGGGTAGAGAGATGCAGTTTTGATGGAGGAAGACAGGGCTCATAGGTCGGTGGGAGTTGAGGGTGACGTGGTTGTCGAGAGTCGGATAATCGTGTGACTGAACCACTATGTAACGTGCTCTGAAAGCAGGAGTATCCCTCCTTCTGCTGAACTCAGAAGCATCCGGGGACAGGAACACTTGTCCCACAGCCATCCTCTTAATCCTTTTGCCACACCCTCCAGTGAGACCCCTGTCCCACCTCCCATGGCCTCCAAACATGGAGATGGTCAAGCATACCCCCCCTCACATACACACAGACACACAGACACACACAGACTCCTCATTTCTGCAGGAGTTAGCCATGCCTAACATGACAAGCATAAAGGCCTTCGTGATACAGGTAGGTGACCCTCAAACAGCCCAATCCAGCTCTGATCCATGAGACACCCCACCCTCATCCCCCACTCTGCCATCCCCAGCTGTGGTCCAAGAGTACTCTGGTCTGGAGTTTGAAGAACTTCTGTTAGGGGTCAGAGAAAAATCATTTACAATTTGTGAGATAAATAGGTTTCTGCTATCCAGTTCTGTGGCTGTTTTGCCATGGATTACAAAGTTTTGTTTTGCTTAAAGATTTCTTAAAAGTTCTTAGCTGTGTGCTGTGTTTACTCATGCGTCGGTTTGTAGACCGACCACCCCCACCCCAGTCCATTTGTTGATTCTTACAGTACCATTCACCAGAAGCTCTCTCCTGGTTGATAAAGATGTCTTTGTTGGCTTAGGGATTTATTGACTTACTCATTTATTTATTTTGGGTTTTTAAAACAGGGTCTCACTATGTAGCTCTGTCTGGCTTTGGGTTTGCAATCCTCCCGACTCAGCTTCCTGAGTGCTGGGGTTGCAGGCATGGGCTGCCAGCTGAAGGCATTAAAGGCAGACAGCAGTCAGGGGGCAGGGCAGATGGGTGGTTGGAGAAGGGGAGCTGGAGGCTGACTGCTATGGAAGCCTGCAGGAGAGATGTCAGAGCCACAGTCCTGAGGCCAGTACACAAAGCCTTCCAAGACTGTTTAATGGTCCATCTTGCATTCTCAGTGCTGATGAAATATGAAACCCCCAGAGCCCAAACCCTTACTTCTTTTCTCAGGCAAGACTGTGGCTAACTCCCAAGCATCTGGATCCATCAGATGATACAAAGCAGATGAAATAATTAAGGGACATGCTGAGAAAAGAGTCTTGGAAAACATTGTTGGCGACTGTCTAGGCTGCCATTCACTAAATGCCCATTGGGACACCTCATTCCAGGTGCAGGAAGACCAGACTGGTGCAAGCCAACAGCCTAGGGTCCTGAGGTATTTTAACAGTCTGCTGTATACATGTTTAGCAGGGTGAGGCTAGGTCCCCAATGCAGACTGGTCTACCACCAAACAGAGGGAACTGCGGACTGGCAAGAGCAACCAGTGTTTGCCATAACCCCTCTACAAAACCGACTTCTGCAAAGGGGGTGGGGTGAGAGAAACAACAGACAAAGGTGATATAAGGGAGGAACCTCCAGAAATCCTAGGGATGTGGGAAGGGGCTCAAACAAGGGTTTGTTTCATTTTTAAATTTAATTTTGTTTACTGATGTTTTAAAGATATTTTATGTATCCTATGTTGTCCCTGAACCCCGTATGTATTTGGACCCTGGTCCTCCTGCCTGAACCTCTTCAGTGCTGAGATAACAACTGTTTCTAGTTCATGCAATGCTGGGGATTGAACCCCATCTTGCTTGGTTTACCTGCACACCTCCCATTAGGGTCCTGAGCCAGTGGTACCCAGCTAACCTCCCCAGACCAGCAGCTACCACCTGGGAACTTGTTAAAAACCTTAATTTTAATACTTCAGACTTAACTCAGCACTTCAGAAACTGGGGCAGGGGCGGGGTGTGTGTGTGTGTGTGTGTGTGTGTGTGTGTGTGTGTGTGTGTGTGTGTGTGTGTGTGCCGGACTCTTTCTGTCTGGCAGATAGGGCGGAGGGAGATCTGGACCAGTCGGCCTCTCCCTGGGGTTGGAGCGAGATGTGGGTGTTGAAGACCCAGCACCCCCTAGCCACTGGGGGAAACCACAAGCTGAGTTGGAAGCCTTGTCCATCAAGAACTCACTTTATTGCATCAGTCTGGGGCCTATATAGGGTTGTGAGAAGGGGGGTGGAGTCTTGGAATGGGGTAGGTGGGGTGGGGGAAATGGGCCAATAGTATTTTACCATGTTAGCAGAGGCTAGGCAGAGGCAGTGCTGAGCCAACCACACGTGGAGCTTATGGCCAGAGACAGGTCACCAAACTCTAGGAAGGCTTAGGAATGTATACTGGGCCTCAACCCCGAGGCCTCAGAAGGGCCCAACAGGGGTGTGTGTGGAGGAATTGGTGGTGAGGCCATCAGTCAGTATTTGCAGAAGGCCCCTGTGCTTCCCAGCGTGCTTCTGGGCAGGCTCACCTTCAAGCATCGCTGCTGTATTCATGTGCCCCAAGACACTCATGGTTAGGGAAGAGAAACTGAGTCCCAGCTCACTTCTTTTTCCTGTTTATCCAAATTCTCTACTGAAATCTACTCCTTTCCCTCATAAATGTCCTAGACAGACATTTCATTCCAGTTAGCCCTGAATCTGTGCCCTGGAGCAGATTTCCACATTCTATCTCTGGAATTATGCACTGTTGGAAAAATGTATTTTTCCTTTTCCACAGTCAACCTTGGCTGTAGTTCCGCCACTAGCCTTCTCCTGATATGTCCTTTGAGATTGTAGGATTATTATTAACATCTAATCTCTTCTCAACCCTGCTCGCCAGCAACCTTAACTCTGGTCCCTGTCTAGGGCTCCTCACAAAGCCGCAGGCTTCAAGGCAACTCAAAGGACAGAAATGACCCTGGCTCACAAAGTGTATAAATACTTTCTGGCCTCATGATGCTGCCCCAGATCATGCAAAGAGGATGTACTCCCCGGAGCTGAGTTCAAGTTCACATTGGCCATGACTTATGTGACTCTTTTTCAATTGTTATTTCTCTGCAACTTTTTCCTAATTTGTCCAGTTCTCAGCAGCAAGACAAACCTAATCCCAGGAGATTCTGTGACGTTACAAGGACAAACAGAAAGAATAAGCCTTCCAGTGGGCACTCACAAGATCAAAGGTGTTATCTGACCTTAGAGGAAGGCATAGTTGTCTCCTCCTCATTGGAGCTAGTTCCTGTGACACAGGACACCGTCCCTCATCTACCTAAATGCTTCTGGATCAGTCTGATCCTTTCAAGCATCTTGGAACCATGTATAGGCTATCCCACAGCATTAATAGTGGACCCAACACAGACATAGGTAAATCATAGATTGGGGTAATTTGGGCAGGTCTCAGACAGATAATTCCAAGTCACCACCAGGCAGCCCATTCCCTAGAACTAGGAATCTCTGCCTATATTAGGAAGCTTGGTAACAAAAGGAATAGAAACATCAGCCCAAGCTGGTTTAAAAGCAGAGTACCTTGAGGGATGCCCTGATGAGTGATACTGTTCTGTTTGGGCCCTGTTTCTTTCTGTTTGTCCATCTGTCCTCTTCTATTATACTTACAAGGAACTGACCTGATTCTGCAATTTGTTGGATCCTTTTCTCTTTTAAATACAGTTTCCAAAACTAGGACCCAGAATCTATATTACATTACTGCTTGCTGCATACCATTCCAAATCATTGTATATTTTTCTATAATAGAGATTCATTGTGTAGGCTTATTATAAATAATTAGCTACCATAATGTAAGTAAGCACGGTGTCATCTTGGAGGATTTATGCCCTTGATTATATTACCTTCACAGGGCATCATATCATTTTTCAATATGAAAGTAATTATATTTGTCCCATTTGACATATTCTGTTCCTGAATCCTTTTGTATGGGACTTTAATGCCATAGTAACACACATGGATGTGTTTCTCCATCTGCTTCCATCTCTCATAGTCTTACTTTCTCACTGATTTTTAACTTAGTAGCCAATTCCATTTTAGAAACACCACATGACCAAGGTTCCTTCCCCCACACACACACACTTTTTTTTTTTCACTGAGTCTAATAACTTAGGTTTTGGGTCATTTTTTAAACAATCACACGAGTTATACTTGGTCTTAGTTTTGTCTCTTTGTTTTATGTTTCTGTTCTTAACACTTGTTTTCTTACTCCAGCAATCAGATTTACTCCCCCTTCCCATTTGTGATTTGCAAATTATTTTCCATTTTGTTTTCTTGTGTGAGCTTACTTAATTGAAAATGTTTAAACATGGTTAAATTAAACTTCTTTATTTCGTTAGCTAAAAGCAGTTGCACAGTGAAATGTTTGCATTTGAAAAATTCAAGGAGCAGCTAAATATAGTGGGGCATCCTGAAATCCAAGCCCCCCTGGAGAGAGACTGAGGCAGGAGAATTGCATGATGGGGTGGAGGAGAGTAACCTGCCTGAGTTTACATAGGAAATTTTAAGACAGCGTGGGCTACATACAGGGAGATCCTGTCACAAACAAAACAAAAGTCAAAGAAGATCAAGGTATGTAGGGGGAAAATTGTAAGTTTCTTTCATGGCCTCAATCTCATTGCCCACTAATACCCACAGAAAGTCACTATGTTAACACCAACATGTATTGTTCAAGCCTTTTCTATGCATGTGTGAGAGTGTATGTGCATGCAGATTTGTAAATATTTCAAAAATCATAAGCAGAACCCATAACCATGGCTCCCTGCCTTTGCTCTTCCATTTTCTGGATCTCACTGTAAGTAGGTAGAGCTCTCTGTCCATGCTCACATACTTGTTATTTGTGCTGTGATGGTGGCTCATGAGATGGCTTTTCCTGAGTTACAAATCAATTCTGTAATGATTGGTGTTTAATTTTCATTTTAACAATGTTCATGTAACAAACCTTTGACTTGCATGGTTGTATTGATAGAAGTGAAGTTACTGAATCAAAAAGGTGTGTGCCTTTAAGGTTTTCATAATCACTACCAACTATCTCTCAGGAAGTCAAGGGCCAGTAAGATGGTTCAGTGGGAACAGACACTGCTGTACAAGTCCAGTGACCTGAGTTTGATTTCTGGAATCTGAATAAAGGGGGAAAGAGAGAACAGATCCACAGAGGTCTTGTGACCTTCACATGCATTAGTGTACACGTATACACACATTCGTGTCCACACACACATACATATTCACATACACACATATGCATGGGTGCACACACATACACCACAGATACACATGCACACACACTCATGTCCACACACACATACATATTCACATACACACATACACCACAAATCCACATGCACACATATGAGTGGGCACACACACACATGCACACAGGTGGGCACACATGCACATTCACACACACCCTCAAGAGTCACTAGTACCTTGCACTTTTACTAATCTTGGATCATAACAATGTCTCAAGAGCTCTGGCCATCAAAACACTTGCTGCTCCCCCAGGGGACCCGAGTTCAGTTCCCAGGACCCACGTGAGGTGATGAAAGTCATGTTTTACCACAGCTTTAAGCCATAGCTCTCTGCCCGAGAGTGTGGTTTCTGTTACACACTTACAGACCCTGTAGACAGGGAAACTCCCTGTACTTCGCCCACTTGTCTATTTCATTGTCTTTCTCAATAATTAGTAGGTGGTCCTCACATATGTATGTTAATCCTTTGTCTAGGCCAGTTGCTGAAAAATGTGATTACAAACTCATAGCCAGATTTTTTTTGTTGTTTATGATAACTTTCGCCTATAAAATTTTAAGAGCTCGCAGGATGTAAATCTGCATGAGTTTTCTTTTATGGTTTTGGGGATTTGTGTCTTCTACTGAACAATCATAAAGATATATGTTTTCACAGTAACTTCTTAATTCATATTTTAAATTTTATAAACAAGACATTTTCTTTGGCATGCTCTACTCTATGAATCTGAACAAATTCATTCAAAAGAATTATGTAGCAGTCACCACCACAAGATATAAAAGAGTTCTAGAATCTTCAAAACTCACTCCTGTCTTCTTCCCACAGCCCTCAGTAACTCCTGATCTGTTTTATTATTGTTGTTATTGCTATTGTTGTTATTATTTTGATGTGTGTGTGCATGTGGATATATAGGGGCCAGGGATGTTAGATCCTCTTTAACTGGAGTTAAAAGTAGTTGTGAGCCTGGTGTGTGTGCTGGGAACTGAACTCAGGTCCCCTGGAAGGGTAGCAAGTGCTTAACCACTGAGCCATCTCTCCAGCTCCTCTGATATGTTAAGAGATTTCTTGTGTACACAAAATTGACTTCTCCCATTCAACATAATGAGAGTCACCCAGGTGCTGTGTGGATCAGTGTGCAACTCCCATGGCTTATTTGTGCAGCATTCTATTATAAGATATTTATTTATTTTCTTTGGTGTTTTGCCTGCATGTATAACTGTGTAAGGGTGTCAGATCTTGGAATTACAGACAGTTGTTAGCTGCCATGTGGATGCTGGGAACTGAACTCAGGTCCTCCGAAAGAACAGTCAGTGCTCTTAACCGCTGAGCCATCTCTCCAGCCCTGCAGCATTTTATTATAAGGAGGAACCCTTCAGCAGCTGATGGGCTCTTAGGCTGCTCCTGAAGTTTGGGCTTCTAAAGGCTTAGTGCGTCCTATGGTAGCTGTTAGGTTTTACAAGCCCTCTCACTGTTCTCTTGAGCAGTGATACTGTTCTGTGTTCCTCCCTCAATGTCTGAGGCATCCACTTGCTCTAAATTTATTGTTGCCTAGTTAGAAAGTTATGTTCTAGTGGGTGTACATTGGAAATTCACTGTGAGTTTAACTTGCACTTTGCTAACTGATTGTAAGGATTCCTGACACTCCACGTGGTGAACCCAACATGGCACTGGGTGAAACAAAGATTCCTACTATATAGCGGCCATGTGGTGAAGCCAACATGGCTCCAGCAGAATGCACCGTTCACGGAGGCACGCCCCTAAACGTGGTTATGTAAACCCGTGCCCACCCTCTCTTAAAAAGAGACGCCAAGTTGCAGTCTGTATCTCCTCCTCTCCTGCTTCTCTGCTCCTGTACCTGCCTGGCAACTCCCCTAAATAAACTCTTGAGTGGCCTTGGTAGTGTGTGTGTGTCTGTGTGTCTCTTCTCACTCATGTTTAGCGTCTCCCATATGTCTTTTTTGGTGAAGTACCTGATCAAGGATTTTGTTCACTTTATATATTAAGGGTTTTTTTAAATTAAAATTTAAAGTTCTTTAAATATAAATATATCTCATTAAATATACAATGTGCAAATATTTCTTCTAGTTTGTGTCTGATACTCAATGTTTTAGCAGTGTCTTTTGCAGAAAAAAATGTTAATAAATGCTTATAATTTTTAAAGAAATTTATTCTTAACAATTTATGCTTTGGTTATTGGGAATAAGAACCCTTCCCTAATCCTAGAACACAATCTTTTTTTTTTCTTTTCTGTGGATTTTCTTCATAGCTCTGGAATTTACATATAGGTCTATAATCCATTCCAATCATAATTTTTTAGAAGCTACAATATACAGCTTGATATGAGATTGTGATCAGTTTGTTTGCTTGTTTTTGTCATAGGCTCATTCTATGTTGCCCAAGTTGGTCCCAAACTTTCCATCAGGCTCACACTGTCCTAATGACTGCACTTGTAGATTAATTTCTGAAATCAAATGGTCAAATAAAATGAACATTAATTCCTGTCAATAGATAGGACCTCCCCAGGAGTCATCATCCAATTGGGATTCCGATTAGGAGCACATTGAATCTATGCTATCCCTACCAGATGCTGTGTCTTCTATGTGCATACACTAGCTTTCACTGGTATCTGTGAATTTTATAATCATAGATCATGCACATTTCATTAAGTATCAATTAAGTATTTCTCATTGGTGCTAATTTTAGTAGAAAAGAATTTTTTATTTTGGATTTTATTTGTCCATATTCTAGATATAGGAATATGATTTAAAAAATATTGACCTTACATTCTAAAATCTTGCTGAAATTGCTTTTTGATTCTGGTAACTTTTTGGTAGATTTCTTGGAAGTTTTTAAATAGACTAATCTTATCTAGAATAAAACTGGTTTTCTCTCTGACATTCCAGCAGAGATGCCTTGTCTTGTTTTGTTTTCATGCCTCATTGCATAAAAAGGGGTGAAAACCTCCAGTAAAATGTTGAATAAAGATAGGCGAGGGGAGTGCCCTGGCTCCCCGCGGTGGAGGGGAAGATCTCCCCACACTGAGTACAAAGGAAGCTTTTCCAGAGATCCCATTTACAATGGAAGCTTTCTGAGAATTTTAAGTTGTTTTTTTTTTTTTTTTTTTTTTTTTTTTTTTTTTTTTTTTTTTTTTTTTTTTTTTTTTTT
>PVIH01020048.1:0-11621 GCA_004025045.1 Sigmodon hispidus | reverse complement strand
TTAACTTTGTCAATGTTCTCCAATAAATGTCCATGTTTCCCCTCACTTGGAATGTCCCTCTTGTCATTTACTGAGCTCTCTCATCTACATGGCTGTTTCTGGATCATGTCTTTTGTTACACCGATTAATTAGACTAGTCCCATGCTGACACCACACCAAATCAGTTCCTAAGCTTTATGATATGTTTTGAAAGCTGCAAAAAAATGTTAGTCTTGTTTTTCTCCTCCAGATGAACTCAAATCCGCCTGCCAGATCACATACAGAAACCTGTTGCTCCTCTAAATGGCAGAGCATTGCATTTATAAATATTTATAAATACACTCAATATTGTATAGCTGTTGGTTCTTACTGCACTGATTTTTATAAACACTGTTGTTTGTCAGCACCAGGCATCTCTATTAGGAAGCACTATGTGTTTCTCTATTTATTCAAGCCATTATTTGTATATTTTAATTTAGTTGTATACTTCCTCCAAGAACATGTGTATATAGTTATCCCATTGATATCTTACTAGCTACATTGCTTTTTAGACATTTCCCTTGAACTTTTTTTTCTTAAAGTTACATAGAAATATCTATAAAAGTTGATGATTTTGTATCTTCAAAAATATCTATATAGCTTATTTTGCATTCTGAAAAGTATTGCATTGGCCAGGACATCCGGTTCAACGCTACACTTAATCTTTTATTGTTTTCAACATAATGGAAATTCTTCAAGTATTTCATGGTTAGACGGTAAGTTCAAGCCTCAGGTGTTTGGTGGAGAACTGGTTTCGGATAGCAAATGCTTCTTCCCCTTATGACTCATCTACTAAGATATATTTAACCAGAACTGTGCATTGCATTTGATCAATTACTTTTTGGAGCACCTATTGAAAATATCATTCTTTTTATTTTCAGAGAATACAATGAATTTTCTCAAGGTCCAGCAGGGAAACACTCATCAGCCGGAACAGGGTTTCAGTGTTTTGTCAATACACAGCTAGGTTTAGACTGTTTGTATTGCTGTTCACAAGCAAGAGTAACTTCATCAGTTCTATTCTTTTGATTTCAGAAGAAGGTAATAGCTGTTTCTGATGGATGAAAAGTTGTCCTTCTGTTTTGGGAGCTACAGTCACTTACTTAATAGAGAAATGCCTATTCCTTAGTTTTTGTAGCTATACGTGGCAAAATTCTTTGCTTCTGGTTTTGGTTTCTTTCTAATCTTTGATTATTTTCTTTCTTTGATTGTTTTTTCTCCCTCCCCACAGCACACACCCCAAGAAAGGGGTTGTATAGCTCAAGCTGGCCTCAGACTTTCTGTACAGCTTCAGCTAACAATGATCTACTAGAACTATGAATGTCTGCCACCACCCCTAGCATCCATTTGTTTCTAGATGACAGTCTGCTGTGAGGTGGGGGGAGTGTGAGGAGGGGTATGTGTGTGTGTGTGTGTGTGTGTGGTGCGGGTGTCTCTTTGACTTATGGAACCATTGCCCTTTGAGATCTGTGCCTTTATGGATAAAGCATTTCATCTCAATTTTGTATTTGTATTTATTTTAAACTGTACACAATGATTGCTCAGATTTTCTTGCCCTTTACATTAACGATGTCTTTTCTTGTTTTCTCAGCCAATTATTCATCTATTTTATTGGTCTTGCCAGAGAGTAGTAATTGGTTTTATTGATGAGGTCCAACTATTTTTGTTTTTATTTGGTTAGTTTCTATTTTATTCCTATTCTTGTCTTCCTCTTATTTCTCAAGATTTTTTCTGTTATTTTTTAAGAGCTGGAGTCAAATGCTTCGTTTGTCCATTTGTTTATTTTCACAGTTTCTGTTCCCGGAAGCCCTGAAGGCTGCAAATCTTTCCCTTTGCACGATTCTGGCAGCACTCACAGACCTTCAAGTGTGATGTGCTCACTCGCTCATTTCCAAGTAGTTTGTAATTTCAAATCTAATTCCTCTGTAATCCAAGTTAATTAGATGTGTGCTTGCTCATTTCCAAGAAGATAGTGGGTTTTTTTTTGTTTTTGTTGGGTTTTTAAAACTACCTTTTTGTTGTTAAGTAGTGATTTTATGCATATGGCAATGATTGTAAATTGTATAATTTCTGTCTTACCCTGGACTTTTCTGGTAAGAACTCCATGTGAGTCTAAGCAAACTGCTCACCTAGTATTTCTTGGGTATAAAGTCTCTTAATTATTTTATTAGACCATACCAAATGCTTATTTTGCTACTTAAAATGTTTAAAAATAACATTGTTTTGTATGGTTGGCATTTACATAGCATGTCTATTTCTGTTACCTAAATTTAAATTTTTGTTTTAGGAATTAGAGATACATAGCATATAGTTTTCAGGATTTTCAGTTCTCTCTCTGTTAACTCTAACCTGAAGTCTCCATATTATAGTGTGGCAAATCTGTTCACATTAATATCACTGATACTTCAATCCAGCCACCTCCATTTAATTATTTCCTATTTAGTTTGTTGTTGTTTTTTTTCTCCTGCCCCTCCTTTGTTGGATTATAGTGGTCCCCTTATTTCACTAAAAAACAAAATGTAATGGCTGGGAGGTTACGCATCTTCAATTGTTCCCAATGATTGACTCTTTAATTTTTAAGCGCATGTTTAATTGTATTTATAAAATCAATATGTTCAATTATTCACTCTAACTAGCTAGCTCCTCGCTAAACAATCAAGAACCTCTCCCTCTCCCATACCCTCTGCTGCCTTAGGTAGAAGCTGTCAGGGATTTTTGTGCGGCTCCGATGGCTTTGCTTCTCCCCAGCCCCCTCCCCTCTCTCCTCAATCAATAATTATTTTAAGTTTCCCTGTGTAATTTGTCAGCAAATTTCCTGTCCTCTCTCACCTATCATCCCCGCCCCCCCCCGCCCCACCCCCGCCAGAATATGCTGTCCAGCTGCTCTTCCAGGGAGGGTCTTGCGTGTTCTGTGTTCTGACCATGTACCTTTTTTAACTGTTTTTATCTTGCCCTCACATTTGACTGATTAGTTTATCTGGGCAGAGAATCTAATGTTCCAATCCTTTTCCAGGAGAGCCTTGAAAGCCCACTTCACTATTACCCTGAATCCACATGGCTTAAAGGAAGATTTTCCTCCTAATGGCCAATGCACCCTGTTACTCTCTCCCATGCCTGGCAAGCAAACTAACAGGGGCATCTGGCTAGACATTTCTGGGGCTGCTTCCCCAGTCCCTGCCACTCTTTAAGCATTCATTCGTCTACCAGATATTTGTTGTGCATCTAATATTCCAGCCGTGTTCTGAGACTTTAAAAAAATAAAACATCACATGGGCACACAAAAGTCTAGAGAATAATAAGGCAATCAGCAATGTACTTACTCCTCAAATTGACAAATCTTATCATTTTGCCTCATTCATTTCAGTATGTTTTTTTTTTAAATAAACACAGCAGTAAAGAATCAGCTGAAACTACTACTTTTTCTTCCATATGTTGCTCTAAATTCTTTGTTTATCACAACTGATATACTTTTAAAATATGGAAACAGTATTATAGATGTAGGTGGTTGAATAATATACAGATAAACAGCACACAGTAACAAATACAGTGCTTGCTAGCTGCCTGTGTGCCATATAGTCATATTGCATAGATTAACATATTCCTGCTATAACCTGGTGAACTAGATGCTATTATTCTTTTTATGAACCAGAGACTGTAATTTAATTATTGTCACTTAGCTGGTGGTGACAGCATCAAACCCTGGCAATCTGGCTGCTGTTTGTACTACTCATGAAATGAGATGTGCTGATAAAGTAATAATTAGCTGTATTCACAAAATTAAGGAGGTTTTTGGTTGTTGTTTAAAATAAAAGTGGTATCATTTTTGACACTCATTTCTACCTGGAGTTTTTTTTTTTTTGTTGTTTTTTGTTTTTTTTTGTTTTGTTTTCCCTCACTTTGTTTCCTGAACAGAGAACACAACCCATGATCTAGCAAGCTTTGGTTCATCATTTATTTTTAATTCTATATAGCTCTGCCTTGTATTTTCATAAATATTTAGGTTGCTTTAAAAAATCACAGGAAATGCTGCATTGACCATGTTTGTAGATGATCTCTGAGGGAGATTATGAGTTTCTCTAAGGCATGTCACCAAAGCAAGAAATTGCTTAGTACTGGGGCTTGCGCATCATCATCTTGACAGGTTCTTGTCGCACTGATGCACAATTTATAATCCCTCCTTAGGAAAGAGGAAGGCACTGCATTTCAGTCTAGCTCGTTAAAATACAAAGTCAAATCACATGCTGCTTAGGTATTGAACCCTCATTCCAGAGAATCTCACTGGGCAGCTTCCTTTCTCTCTGAATTTAGACAAAACTCTCTTGAGTCAAGTCTTTTAAATATATATATATATATATAATATATATATACATATATGTATATATATATATATTAAGTATACAGTATACAGAAGCGGGTACCAGATGTCATCATAGATGGTTGTGAGCCACCATGTGGTTGCTAGGAATTGAACTCAGGACCTCTGGAAGAACAGTCAATGCTCTTAACCTCTGAGCTATCTCTCCATTCCCTTGAGTCAAGTCTTAAGTGTAGGTTTCTGAGGACATTCTTGGTTCTCTTCTGGAGCTTACAACACTAGACTCTGAGGAGTACTGGACATTAGTTAAAGTAAGAGCCATTCTATTTTTGGCAGATGTAGAGCATCTAAAGTTGACTAAAGTCACCGTGTTGTGTAATAGGACCTAGTCTGTTCATCTAACTGTAACTCTGTACCTGTTGACCACTGTAGGATAGTATGGTGTTCACTTCAGCTTGTAAAATAGCATGAGCCTGAGTGTGAAACAAAGCTGTTCAACTGGATTTAAATAAAACCTGATGGTTAAGAACATAGTTTATCAATCCAATCTGAAACACTGTATGTCATGATACGATTTTTATAGCATATTTTACTTTTAGAATTTAACACTAAGTTAATGACTCTAACAATACCTTATTATCAGTATACTAAAAAAAATTACTAAGCAAATAATAACATGCAGCATTTTAAGAAACAGCATCCTGTCCTTCAGAAATGGTTGTGAAAACACACTAAGTCTTTGGTCCTTTTATCTCATCGTTAACCAGGAAGCAGCTGGAGCTCAAACAACAGAATCTCATGGACTGGACTGTGTATCTCTTCTTACATGTCTAAAAGGATGGCTCAGATACTCCAAAATCAAACTCCCAGTTTCTGTCTCTTGAGTCCCTACTTCTTAAATCCCTGTCTCCAAACAAACAAACAAAATGCCTTGAAGATGAAATCCTTGGAGTTCACCAACCCAGAGCCTTCTTTCATACCCTCCAACAAGCACATCTGCAAATACCCTACACCATAACTTCAAATGGCACCCCAAATACAGCTGCAGCCCACTGCCTTGACTACTATCACTCTGGCAGAAACAATCTGCTTGTATCTGCAGCAGCCTATGAAGGGTCCTCTGTGTATTTGCCACACAACATTGAGGAAGAATCTTTACAAATTAGATTATATGACACCACTGTTCAAAATCCTCTTTAAGATTACCTAACTTATTCCTTCCATTGGTTTGCAAAATGCTACATGGCCTGCCTCCCACCTGGTCTAGACCTCTTTCCTTTCTCTCTGCAGGCTACCTTTTGTATGTTTGCTGGAGCTTTGTGCTAAGCAGGATAATGCCCAGAGATGCCCACATCCTGATGCCCAGAACCCAATAAACATGTTATGTTGAATGCCAGTGCAGAGTTAAGGTGGTAAATGAACTATACAAGTCACTAAAACTGATCTTGAAATTTAAAGATCATTCTATGCCATTTATGAATGCTAGATGCTCATGAATCAGGGTGCTCATGAATGAGTGCTCATGAATCAGGGTTGCTGAAAATGAGGAGCAGAATAGAAGTTTAGCACAATATATCAGGGAAAGATGTGACGCATCCTTGCTCTGGTTGTTGATAGAGAAAGGTTTCTTTTAAAGAATCATTACATGTATTCAGTGTGTGTGTGTGTGTGTGTGTGTGTGTGTGTGTGTGTGTGTTCACATGTGGCACTTGAGTTTGTAGGAACAAGTTCTCTCCACTATTAGGGTCTTAGGGCTTGAAGGCCTTAACCTCCTGAGCCACCTCATCAGCCTGGAAGGTGGTGACCTTTGTAGATCAATTCTGCTGCCTCTGGAAATTAGGGCAAGAAAGTGATTCTTACATAGGACCTGCTGTGCCTTGAACTACACACTCATGAGACAACAACTTTTTGGTTGTTTTAGGCCACTGAGCTTACTTACATGGCAATTTACTACACCACCCACCCAAATCCTGCTGCTCAGCCCCTCAACATTTCCCTGCTTTGAGATATTTGCATTTCCTTTCCTTTCTTTCTTCCTCTTTTTCTTTTATCTATTATTTATTTATTTGTTTGTTTGTTTGTTTGTTTATTTATTTGAGGGTCTTTCTATGTAGTCCTAGCTGACCTGGAACTCACTAGGGAAAGCCTCAAACTCACAGAGATGTCTTCCTCTGCCTCACCAGTGTTGTGATTAAGGGCATGTGCTACTGCCCATTTGACCTTTCTGCATGTTCTATTCCTTTTTTTTCCCCCAATAATCCTGCACAAAATACTCTCTTCAGAACTCCTATCTCACTGGTCCTATTGTGTTGTCCCCTATACCATCCATTAGTTACCTAAAATAACTATTTGCCACATGCCTGTTTATTATTTGTCTTTCTGCTAAAATGCAAACATGAAAACGGAGACTGTTCTGTTCATTCCTGTATCTTCAAAGCCTCATGTTATACCAGACAAAGAAGAGAATCCTGATAAATGCTTATTAAATGAGTGGGTCACTGTGTAACAGAGAGACCAAGGGTTGGACTGGGGGAATATCAGGCTTCTTAGGGAAGTAAAAATAAGTAAAGAGGCCTAAGAGTTACTCAGCTACTGAGTGAGGAATGAGCAACCTAGAAGGAGGATTTACAAATCTTGAGAGTTTGAGGACCTAGTGTTTTCTTTCTTTTGTAAAAATATTTATTTATTTATTTATTTATTATGTATACATTACATAGAAGAGGGTACCAGATGTCATCATAGATGGCCATGAGTCACCATGTGGTTGCTGGGAATTGAACTCAGGACTGCTGGAATAACAATCAGTGCTCTGAAACTCTGAGCCATCTCTCCAGCTCCCAAGGACCTAGTGTTTTCAAAGGTCAGTGATAGCTGCAATACAATGAGAGGAAAATATAAGGTAGAAAAACAAACAGAAGCCAGATCATCACCTGCCATTTTGGGTTTGCCTTGACTATGACTGGTTTTGAGGGCTTTGTCATCTAATGGATAGCAGAGAAGAGAATGGAATAGACCAAGAGGAAGCAGAATTATCATGGAAGGGAACTTGGAAGTACTGTAGCTTCTTCAAAAATGATACCAGTTTGGAGTAGAGTGTTAAAAGTAAAAATGAGAAAAGTGGACCATCAAGATCTATTTTGAAGGTCTAATTGACCAGACTTGAAGATGAATTATATGTGGGGTGTATGTAGAGAGAAGTGTCAAGCATGGGGAGCTTGATGGTAGGTGATGGATGCTGAGGCAGGGAGAATGTGCAGAGCACAGCCAAGGAGAAAGAACAAGAATTCAACTTCTAAATCTATTGTTTAAAATATGTTAGACATGTCAAGAGGACTGGGGTATTATCAAGTGGTTAGATGGATTTGTAACAGACATCTCTGGAAAAGAGATATGGGTGAGAGATCATAATTTCAAAAGTCAAGGGTGTACCTATGTACTTAAATAATGGAAAATACTATAAATTACCTAGAGAGACTGTGTAAAATTTTAAAATTTTGTGCAAAACTTTAAATTTTAGAGGGTAGGTAAAATAAGAAAAGAAATGAATAATTAAACTGCTAAAGAACCAAGAAATGAAGGAAGCCTCGAAGAATGTAGATCGCAAATGCCAAGGAAGAAAACATTTCAGGATTGCCCAATTGCTCTGAGAATCCCAGTCACTTGATGGCTGGATTTAACAACGAGAGGACCTGTGTTAGTTAGTTTTTCTTTTATGAGGGAGATTTTATTGTGGTAAAATATCTATAACCAAGTTTGTCATTCTTAAACATGCAGCTCAATGGTACTGAGCACAGACACACTGCAAGGCATCTGCATTACCTTAACAAGGACAATCTCTGTAGAAAAGAGAGGTAGATGCTGAAGTGCTTTTAGAAAAACACAAATAAGGGAAGTGGTGGCAGAGGGTGCATTCAGGCTTGAGAAACGTGGCTCTAAAAGGCAATATAGTTATGGTAGCTGCTATATTGAGGGGGATTTTTTTTTTAATTAAAGCTATTAGTCCATTATTTAATATTGGCTCACATTATGCTGTAAAGAAAGAAAGGACAAAAGATGTCGGAGAGAGAGGAAACATGTGATGAACTGAAATTGGGAGCAGAAAAGGTAATGGTCTAGAACAGGAATGGACCTATTTTTGACAAAAAAAAAAAAAAAAAAAAAAAGAGGGAGGGAGGCTGGGCCAGATGCAGCAGGTTTGCAGTGTTTCCGGAAAGCTGTCTTTTGAGATTGGCAATCATTCATCTATTTTGTGTGTATTTGTTGAATCCTACTCCTTTCCTGCATTGAATCATTAGGTCAAAGGGGATTTGGAGATGGCCTTCCAGGACATCTGTGCGATATTCCTGGGAACCTCCGAATGGGCTCACAGGATTCTTTTAGCAACATTAATTTCAAGGCCACTGTATACATCACACTGAGAAATTACCCTTATTCTACTTTTCATTTCAAATAATCCTCAATTGTACTTCCAAGAGCCAAATCCCAAGAGCTTACACAATAAACAGTGGCTACAGAATAGCTCAAGTGACCTCATAGCAGGAAAATCCAGGACGAGCGCCCTTCTGAAAACTGAATGTTTGAGAATTCACAGTGAAGTGTGACACTCAGCACGAGGGTCAGAGATTAAAGAACACAGAAAGTAAACGCGTATCTCTATATTAAAAGAAACAGATATTGTCAACCAAAGCTGCCCATTTGAAAAGATCACAGACAACTAACAATAGGCTCGTAAAAATATAAATAAACCTTTGTTTATGTAGGAGAAAAGGAATTTACAATTTATATGTGTATGGAGTAAAAATAGAGTTTGACAGCAGATATAGTACACCTTAAAATGAAAGACTGTGAGCCAAATTTTAAAACGTTTGTACATTTCAATGTATCTATTTTTAAGAGAAATCTGATTTACCAAAATGGTTTAGAAGATTAGAGAAATGACATTAAATTTTCAAAATATGGAAGCTTCACAGATGAGACTCACTAAACATCCAAGGGAACAATATCTATCAGACACAAACTGTCAGAGAAAATAGGAAAAGAAAAAAATTCCCAATGCATTTTTGCAGAGGTAATATAACCCTGATATCAGACAATAGTCAAGCACAGTGTAAAAATTCTAAGCTTTTACTTATGTATAAATAAAATGCTAAGATAAGAAATTGTATAGATTGCTTGGAGCAATGTATTAAAAATATGACAATAGATTATGAAAAACACCTCTGTTTTATCTTAGAGATTCAACAAGTTCACATTAGAAAAATGTGACCTGTTGCTTTAACATACCAACAACAAAATTGATAACTGCCTCCATCCACAGTCTGAGGAAAAGTATATAATAAAATTTCAGTATCCATCTCAAGATTTTTAAATAGCCCTACTTTAAACACAACTGGAAAAAAAAAACTATCCTAATCTGATAAAGGGTTTCTATATATTAAAAAAAAGTGCACAGCAAATAGGGTGAGCAGAGATAAATACTAGACATCTTCTCAATGAGACAGAAAGAGGGTGCTTATTTATTAACACTGACTGAACTGGAGGCCCCAGCACATGCAGTAAGATTGACAGGGGAAAAGACACCAAGGGTGTTATTTACAGATAACATGATGATCTACATGAAAAACACAAAAATCATCTAAAAATAAACTAATAAGAACATTTGCCTTTTAAACAAGATCATTAGCCCTTTTAAGAACAGCAATCAGCAAATTAAATTTTTAATAGAAAAATTATTCCACTGTCATAACACAAGCTGGAATGTTCCCCCCCTCAATGGTGAGGGCCTAACAAAAAGACACCAGCATTTTGCAAACAAATTATAAAATGTTATTGAAGGGTGCTTGAAAATCAGAATAATATTCATGAACTGGATTACTTGGCTTTATACATTGTAAACTTAAGCCAGCAAAATAGTAACAAAAAAAAATTAGAATTTGACAGACTGATGAAAAGTTAGAAGTTAGTCTAGGAGTGAATTCTAAAAATGGTCAGTCAGTACAGTTGTAAAAGTGAGCAAAAAAAGGGACACATCCTCCCCTGCACATCAAGAGTTATTGTCAAACCATCATAATTAAGACGTATTATGAAGCATGCTAATTAAGAGTGTGCTATTGACTCAGAATTAGTTTGATCCATGGAAAAGGACAAACTAGGAACATTTCCATGAATATATGGAGATTTAATTTACAATCATGGTGGTATTACACATTAATAGAGACATGATGACTGTTCAGTAAATCAGGTCACAGCAGGCTCTCCATGGTGGGGGAGAGGGGACTGAAATTAGTTCCTACTTTACACCAAGCTTTTGACGTGTGGAAAAGAAAACAGCAGAGAAAAAGACATAAGAGGCTGTCTTCATGCATCAGGTGTGTCGTTTCTGTAATAATACAGGGGTAACAAAACCTGTTGTTGTTTTTAAGGGATTAGAGTGACTACCACAATGTTTTACATTTTCTGTAATACAGAAGACAAAAGTTAAAAGGCAAGCTATAGATTGGGACAATATGTGTATACACATAAAACACTATGAATCCAAGGAATGAAAGATAAAAAGCATGCATAGCCTATTGGAAAAATGACAAAGGCTGTGAAAAAAAAACAAATCACAGACTCAGAAACTTCAACAGCCAATAAATACATGGAAAAATGCCCAGCCTCACTAGCAGTGAGGGAAATTCAAATAAAATAACAAGATACTGGGTATTAAAAAAAAATCAAATTGGCAGAAATAAATCTGAATCTAGAAAGTGTTTAATATCATGTGAGGGAAACAAAACCTCTCACCCACTACTGATGGGTGTGCAAACTGGAGTCATTTGGCAGTGCCTGGCAAAGCTCCAAATGTGAGTGCTGCCTGGTATATACCATCCAGGTATACCCATGGAGAGAGTCTTACATATGTGCAAGACAAATATGCACCAGCAACATCAAAAAACTGGCAGCAACTACAACATTCATCAATAGATTATGAATAAACAGGACACATTCATATGCATGGACCTATAATGAAACAATTAAAATGAATGAACTGCATTTTTATTTACCAACATGATTAGGAAAAACAAAGACATACCAAGAAGGGAGAAAGAAGGAAGCTGTAGAATAATAATATATATCTATATACATATACACATATATGAATGGAAGGAAGCTGTAGAATAATAATATATATCTATATACATATACACATATATGAATGGAAGGAAGCTGTAGAATAATAATATATATCTATATACATATACACATATATGAATGGAAGGAAGCTGTAGAATAATAATATATATCT
>PVIH01020047.1:0-33609 GCA_004025045.1 Sigmodon hispidus | reverse complement strand
TTTAGCTTAAAGTCTACTTTGTTAGATATTAGGATTGCAACCCCTGCTTGTTTCTTAGGACCATTTGACTGGAAAATCTTTTCCCAACCCTTTATTCTAAGCCTGTGTCTGTCTTTGCAGTTTAGGTGTGTTTCTTGTAGGCAACAGAAGGATGGCTTCTGTTGTTGTATCCATCTTGTTAGTGTGTGACGTTTTATAGAAGAGTTGAGTCCATTGATATTAAGGGAAATTAGTGACCATTGGTTGATATTTCCTGCCATTTTTGGTGGTAACTTGTTTGTATTTCCTTTCTCTAGGATATTCTTCTGTGGACTTATTGATTGTTTGTGATTTCATGGATGTATCTGGGGTCCTTAGGTTGTAGTTTTCCCTCTAATACTCTCTGTAGTGCTGGATTGGTAGATAGATATTCTTTCAGTCTGACTTTGTTCTGAAATACCTTGTTTATCTATGGTGATTGATAATTTTGCAGGGTATAGTATTCTAGTTTGGCATCCATGCTGTCTTAGTGTGTGTATAACTTCTGACCAAGCCCTTCTAGCTTTCATCGTTTCTATTGAATAGTCAGGCATTATTCTGATGGGTCTGCCTTTATATGTGAGTTGGCCCTTTTCTTTTACAGCTCTTAAAATTTTTTCTTTGTTCTTTATATTTTGTGGCTTGATTATAATGTGGTGCACTGACTTTTTTTTTGGGATTATATCTATTTGGTGTTCTGTAAGCTTCTTGTGTCTTTATAGGCATTTCCTTCTTCAGGTTAGGGAAGTTTTCTTCTATGATTTTATTGAAAATTAAATCTGTGCCTTTGAGCTGGTATTCTTCTCCTTCTTCTATTCCTACTAGTCTCAAATTAGGTCTTTTCATGGTGTCCCAGATTTCCTGAAAATTTTGAGTTATGGCTTTTTTAGTTTTCCTATTTTCTTTGACTGATATATCTACTTGAGCTACTGAGTCTTCCACTTCAGAGATTCTATCTTCCATCTCTTGTACTCTGTTTGTTATGCTTGTATCTGTGGTTCCAGCTTTTTTCTTCAGGTTTTCTATTTCCATCTTTGCTTCATTTTGTGCCTTTTTTATTGCTTCTATTTCAGCTTTTATTTCAGCTTTTAGTTCCTGGCATGTTTCTTTCATAGATTTGTTCATCTCTTCCAATTTTTTGGTTGTATTTTCTTCTATTTCTTTAAGGTTTTTTTTCGTATCTTCTTTGAGAGCTTCGATGATCATCAAAAAGGAATTTTTGGTGTTGCTTCCTTCTGTTTCCTCTTCATTGCTCAGTTCAGGTCTTGTATGTGTAAGATTGCCACTCTCTTCTGGAGTTACCATGTTGTCGTTTGTATTATTATGTAATTTTTTGCACTGACGTTTGCCCATGGCTTCAGTGGTTCACGATTAGATGGGTCCTGGTCAGTTGTGGCACTCGTGTTTGTGTGCCTCCTGTCACCTCTCCGGTCAGGGTCTTATTCTGTCTTTCAGAGAACCCTGCAGTTGTTGGTTCGCTCAGTTCAAGGTCGTGGTGGGTAGCTGTGCAAATTCCCTCAGCAGGAGCTGTGGGTGTGGTCAGGGGCAGAGTTTACCTGCCCCTGCTCCAGAGTGTGCTGGGACTCTGCAGAGAGCACTTGGTCCCGGGAGTGGAACCGGAAGCAATGGGAGCTCAACTCTCCCTCCCAGGCTAGGATATAGGCGCTGAGGCCTGGTGTCCCCTCCTCACCTCTGGTCGGGGTCTGAATCTGCCCTTCAGAGACCCCTCTAGTTGGTTTGCTCAGTTTGCTCAGTTCAAGGTCGTGGTGGGGAGCCGTGCAAATTCTCTCAGCAGGAGCTGTGGGTGTGGTCAGGGGCAGAGTTTACCTGCCCCTGCTCCAGAGTGCACTGGGATTCTGCAGAGAGCACTTGGTCCCGGGAGCGGAACCCTTGGATGCATTTTTAAATTTATTTTTTATACAGGTGAAAGATAAAGATCTAGTCTCATTCTTATGCATGGAAATCAAATTTCCCCAACACTATTAGTTAAAAAGATATTTCTTTTTCAATATATTTTTCCAACTTTGTCAAGAAATTGGTAGCTATTACTGTGTGAATTTATTTATGGGTATTCTATTGTTTCCATTGCTCTACACATATTTTTGTAAGTACCATGCCTTTTTTGTCACCATGGTTCTGTAATGTATTTTGAAAGTGAATACTGTTATATCATTACTATTGCTCTTTCTGCAAAGACCATTTCATGTTTCTGCATAAATTTTAAGAAAGACTTTTCTAGTTTTGTGAAAAATGTCATGGGGATTGAATTGAGTAGCTTTTGAAGATAAAATATTTTTACAATCTCAATTTTTTCTATTCATGAGCATGAAGAATTTTTTATTTTGTAGTATCCTCTTCAATGTAGTGCTTCATTGTCTTCATGTTTTCACTGCTCAGGTCTTCTTGACTTGGTTTTATTCCTAGGTATCTTATTTTTTTAGTGTTGAATCTACTGTAACTTTTTCTAGGTGAATTTATTAGTGGCACACAGAAAACCTGTATTTTGTATGCTACTTTGCTGCAAGTATTTTCCAGGTATCAGGGTTTGCTGGTGGAGTCTCCAAGTTTTTTAGATAAGATTTTAATCAATATGTTTAATAAGAGTGGGAAAAGTGATCACCCTTGCCTCACTCATTACAGATTTCAGAGAAGATTCTGAGGTATTATTTATTATGTATACAGTATACAGAAGAGGGTACCAGATGTCATCATAGATGGTTGTGGGCCACCATGTAGTTGCTGGGATTTGAACTCAGGTCCTCTGGAAGAACAGTCAGTGCTCTTAAACTCTGAGCCATCTCTCCAGCTCCTACTATCTAGTATGATACTGGCTATGGCTTTGTCATATATTACTCTTATTATGTTGCAGTATGTTCCTTTTATTCCTAGTTTGTTCAGAGTGTTGATGATCTTTCAGGATGTTGATCTTTGTCAAAAGAATTTTCTGTGTTGATTGAGTTGATTATGTGATTCTGTCCTTAAGTCTATTTGTATGATTTTAAACATAATGTTTTACATATGTTGAACCAAACTTTCATTGTTGAAACAAAACAACTTGATTATGATGTATTTAATTTAATGTGTTCTCCATTTTTATTTGAGAATTTTTACATCTATGTTCATCAGGAATCTGATCTATAGTATTTTTTGTGTTCTTATCCAGTTTCTATATTAGGGTAATGCTGGTTTGTAGAATAAATTTGATAGTGTTCCTTCCTTTCTATTGGATGGAACAGTTTGAGGATCATTGGAGTTAGCACTTCTTTAAAGATTTGGTATAGCTTTACAGTGAATTCATCTGGTCCTGGCCATTTCCTTGTTGTGAGGCTTTTAAATTATGACTTCATTGTCATTAATTGCTGTGGTTCTATATCTTAGAATATAAGAGATTATCTTGATTCTTTTTTATTTAGGATGATTTGATTTGTCACCTAGAATATGATTTACTTTAAGCAGGGTTTGATGGACTTTGAGAAAAATGTGTTCCATTTCTGTTGGATGAGATGTTCTATAGATAACTAATAAGTCTCTTTGACTTATTGTATAATGCAACTATGAAGTTTTTGTTGTTTTTGAATTTTAGCTTGATCTATCTAGAGACAAAGATGAAACATTAAATTTCCCTACTGTCATTATATTAAGATGCATTTGCTCATGCCTACTTAATGTTTGATTTTTGAAATTAGAAGGCCTATATTTGGTTCATACATATACAAAATTGTTATATCTTCTTATAACAATTGTTGTGTGAATTGTTCCAGTTATTAATATGTATCTTTTCTGGCTAAAATTGCTCTATAGTCTACCATATCGGGCATCAAAACAATTCGGCCCACTTGATTTTGCTTATTGTTCACTTTGGCATATCATTTTCCATTTTTAAATTCTAGTATATAGATGTCTTTACCAGTGCAGTATGTTTCTTAGAGATAACAAAAAGTTGTTCTTTATTCAACTTTTCTATGTTATTGATTGGTCAATTGAGTTTATTTACACATGCATTCATTGTGGAGAGATATGTACTAATTTCTAAAATTTTTGTTGGTTGTTTTCTGGTTTATTTGCATTATTATTCTTTCCTTTCTCTTCCACTAATTTTAAAAGTTTGCTGGTTTGCAATGTTGGATCTGTCAGATGCCTTCCTAGGTTTCCTTTCATCATTTCTGGGCTCCTTTGATTGACATATTCTTCCTTCTCTGTGTATATATTCCTTTAAATATTTTATGTATTGCTGACTTGGTAATAATGAACTGTCTCATTTTGTGCTTGTTTTAAAATGTTCTTATTGTAAAACATCAATTGTAAAAGCCAGTTTTGCTGGGTATAGTACGCTTGGTTGGCAGTTATATACTTTTGGGAATCTAGGACTTAAGGGTTGCTGATGAGAGATGTGATGTCATTCTGATATTTCTTTGTATGTCAATTAGTACTTTCATTTTTTACAACTTTTAACATTGTTTTGTATCCCTCACATCCTGATTATAGTGTATATGCGAGGTTTTCTTATTTAGTCATGTCTGCTTGGAGTCCTAGATGCCTCTTTATATGTTTGAAATGTTTACTTTTTTTTCCTCTGGGTTTGGGTAAATTTCTGCTATAACTTCAGTGAATAGACTCTCTATTTCTAATGTGTGCCTGAATTTCTTCTGCCCTTTTGAATCTTTTTTTTTTCTTTAAATTTTTTTTGATTTATTTATTTATTATGCATACAGTTTTACAGAAGAGGGCGCCAGACCTCATCATAGATGGTTGTGAGCCACCATGTGGTTTTGCTGGGAATTGAACTCAGGACCTCTGGAAGAACAGTCAGTGCTCTTAACCTCTGAGCCATCTCTCCAGCCCCGCCCTTTTGAATCTTATGTTCAGTCTCTTGAGCATATTCCAAAGTTCTTGGGAATTGTGCTCATGCTTATTCTTTTTCTAATTGATATTTGGATGCTGTATTTCATCTGCTTTATCCACCACCCTTGTTATCTTTTCTGTTTTGTTGAGCCTATTGATTATGCTTTTTACTGTTTTTCATTTGACTTATTTAGTTTCTAATATTTTAACTTTTTTTAGCATCTCTGTTACCATGCTGATTTTTTATTTTTAGTGTTTATTATTTTTATACTCACTGCTGATTTTGTCATTCCTTTTGATTTTTCCCCTGTACTGATAGCTTTCTTCTCCAGATTCTGGATTGAGTTTTTGTCTTGCTTACATCCCTTTTCAGGCCACTGCTCATTTTTTACCAGAAAATGTTTGGAATCTTCACCTGGAATTTGGCCTATTTTATATCAATGAGTATGGGAGTTGATGAGTCTTGGCTTTTTTTTTTATAGGAGTCATTTGCTTTACTGTTTCTTGTTTCTTGCATTATTATGTTGCAGCTTGTACATTTGTTGCTTTGGATATCTCTTGGTAAGAATATGAAATGATGATGCTGTTATGGAAAGTAGTATAAAAGCTCCTAAAATACTAAGAAGGGACATATGATCCAGCAATGCCACTTCTGCACAGGTATCTATAGCAAATGGAATCAGAATGTGTATGTGGGGGAAACATTGGACCTTTCATATTCCTTGCAGTAGTACTGGCTATTGTCAGCTTAGAAGCAACATGATTGCCCATTGTTGTGGTGATATATTGGATCTCTGAGTTTGAGGCCAGCCTGGTCTACAGAGTGAGCTCCAGGACAGCCAGGACTGTTGTGACCTGAATTCAAATTGTATTGAAAGAGACTCAGAGCCAAATATCAGAGAAAGATTGAAATATCAGAGAGAGGAAACACCACAGTCAAATCTCACCCAGCTATTTTCCAACTTCCTCAGCCTCACTCCTGGTCGCTCCTTCCTCTGCTGGTTTCCTATGAGGCCTTAAATACCCTTCTAGCCAGCTGTATCCCATCCAGGTTAGGATTAAAGGCAGGAGCTACTCTATTTTGTAGCCAGCCTTGAACTCACAGAAACACAGAAATTTCTGTCTTTGGAGTTATGGGATTAAGGGCTTAGGTCACCATCCCAGGCTTTTCCTGTGCTGGGATTAAAGATATGTACCATTGAAGCACAGCTATTTGTTCTTGTACTCCAAGATCAAAAAATTCTTGAGCTGTCTGCCTAGGTTTTGACTGTGTACTATCTCTGAATATTTCAGGTTTTATTAAATATGTAACATATCACCACAGACCATTATACAGAAAACTCTGTCTCAAACAAAACAAAACAAAACAAAACAAAACAACAACAATAACAAAGGTTGGAGAGATGCCAGAGAGACACAGAGGAAGAGGGATGAGAATGCTGCTCTGAGAAAGGGTACTAAGCCATGTGGCTAATCATGGGTTAGTTTAAGAGTAAGAGTTAGCAAGTAATATGCCTGACTCACAGGCCAAACAGCATGTAATTAATATAAGACTTTGTGTGATTATTTGAGACTGCTGGTCTGGATCTTGGGGCTACACTAGGTTTCTGAACTATTAATTATACATTGGGAAAACTGAAATGTTGAGCAAACGCAGAATGGGATCTCCCTTAGCTTAAAGATGGGCTCTGTTGAAAGTAGATAGGGGACTAGAAGAGAGGAGAAAGGAATCCTAAGGGATATAAAGAGAGAAAAGAATAATGAAACCGTGCTTTCACCACTGAACCACTGAACACAGAAGTGGAGGCTCTTCCAGGGAGGAAATGAACCAGAAAGAGGTGGAAGAATAAATAAGAATAAAGTATGACAGCTACATATGAAGATGCCATAATGAAAGCCACTATGGACTGCTAACTTAAAAATGAAATCTGGAAAGAAATACTCATTAAAAAGTTCACCATTTCTCAGTTTTTTTGGAGGAGGCTATATGTACTATCCTGTCAGCTTCCAGATAATCCATAGCTTAGATATTCTTTTACAAAATGAAAGGTCCTGGCTACCTAGGGCCAAAGAAAGGAAAATCCTATCATATGCCTATGTGAGAACATGGATGAACGCTAAGGGCACTATCTCAAACCAGTATCAGAAGGAATCATGTTGTATGATTCAGACAGAAGGAAGCACATACCATAGTCAAGCAGAAGCAGGGAGTGGAATGGCAGATGAATGAAAGAGGAAGCCGAGAAGTAGGGAATGGCCAGTCAAGACGTGTAACGTTAGGCAGAACTGCTGTCACAATGTACTTATACTTCACAATTCTGTTGCACCTCAACGTTTTGTCAGAAATATAACTCTTAAGTTAAGCCTTCCCCCCACAAACAAAGCAAACAGGGAGATAGCAAGTTAGGGAAGAACCTGGGCAGTGGAGTCACTGCTTCTAATAGGATGGGAATGAGTCTCCACATGAGTGCGTATCAACAGTGCTTTCAAGGGGATGGTGATGTAAATTGGAACGGTGATTTCTAATGGCCTTTGACACCACTGTGGACATTAGAATCATCATTGGTATAATGCTACTACAGAGTGTTCCTGCCCACTGTGACATCGGGCAATGTATCCTACCATTTGGGGAAGAAGTTTTCCTATGTTACAGGAGGAAGATGAAGTTTTCAGGGTCCTCTCCTCCAGCACTGAGTATATTTTATCATCTTTCTCAGAATGTGGCTTGCCTCTTCCTGCCTGCATCTTTTTTTTCTAAGAGTAGAGCCTCATTTACACATTCAACTCTCTGTCCTGTTTTACCTCGCTGCCTTCACCTTTTTCTTCCAATTCAGTGCTATACAAACCTAATCTGCAGTATACAAAATTGTCTTCAAGGATTTTACATGGAACAATATTCAAGACCTTTAAGCCCAGAGTTACATTCCAGGGTGAAACACTCAGAGAAAAAGATAGCCTTCTGGTTTGCTTTAAAAGGAGTTATTTGAATCTGCACTTTTAAAGTCTAGCAGAAAAATGGCTACTCCAGTCATTATGCAAGGCAAAACACCTAGCAAGATTTAATACAAACATATCCTTGTTTCTGTGAACTTCAGATTATTTCCTAATCCCTGTGATGGGTTTTCTCAAGAAGTCACTTTTGTTTAGGACTTATATTTTTTTGCTGACAAGATTTGACCTTGGAGGATGTTAGTGGAGTAAAAGTGAAAGATTATTTCTATTACTTCAGTGCAAAACGGTGAACATCAGAATGCTGTTCTAATTCTATCTGAAGAGAAGATACTGTCACTGTAGGATGAGAATGTATTCCCAAAAATGTCAAAGGGAGAATAATGGAAGAGCCTAGGATGGATGTGCTTAGTTCTGTATAGTTATTTTCGGGGAATTCTAGAGAATTGCAAATAGCCAAATTCTGGCTTTAGCTTTTGAGATCCTAATCTCATGAAGAAGTCATCTGAGGAGCCACTTGAACAAACTAGTGCAGTAGCGAGTTTATAATATGTAGGCGTTTATAATCTGGCGATGAAGTTATGAATTGTTAAAATGAACAGGCAGAGCTTGGGAAGTCTGTGACTTAGGCTTGAAGGAAGAGAATCTGCTTTAAAACTGTAACCAGTGTTTCCCATGTGTCACTGCATTATCTCTTTGTTTCATTTTTTATTTATGTAAGTTTGTTTTCAACAAATAGTGTGTGTTCTGTATACTAGGCAATAGTTTTGGGGCTGGTAAACAAACTCTGTAATGGTAATACTAAAACCTAAGATGAATTAGAAGTATGTGAATGATGTTGAGTTTCTTAGGAGAGAAATAGGGGCAGGGAACGGTATACAAACCCATAGAAAAGTAGCCTTCATCTGCCCACCTAGAGATGTGCAGGCGTAGGGTGCGGTGTCTTATGGAAATCTGTTTAAGGTAGATGGCATAGAGAGTGCAAAGGCCCTGAGGCACATATTTGAGCAAACGTAAAGAGAACATTGGTGTTATAGCTGCAGAGTAAAGGGGAGGAAAGGAGACAGATAGGAGTGTAAGATGGGAGTCAGATTGTGTGGAGTCCAGAAAGTGCCAGGGAGAGTTATGCCTGTCAGGATGGTGTTCATCAGTTTATGAGGCTATGGGTGGGCTCTAAAAGAGGACTCTCATGTGGCATGGTTTGAACTAGCCTCCAATATAAGTAGTGGCTGTTTTATTGATACATTTTTATTTTTTTATTATTGTGAGTGTGCATGTGTGCAGGTGTTTGTGTGTATGTGTGTGTGCTGCATGTGCATGCTCACCCGTGTGTGTGCATGCTGTGGGACACATATGGAAATGTAAGGACAACCTTCCATAGTTGGTTTTCTTCTTCCACCCTGGGTTCCAGGAAGTGAAGTCAATTACCGGGTTTGTGTAGCAAGTGCATCTACTTAACTGAGGCATAATGCCAGTTGAAGTATCACCTAGCCGCTGTGCTGAAATGGGCTGTAGAGAAGTAGGGAGAGTTGGAAACAATTTTCAAAGCTGCCAGAACAAACCAGATGAGAGCATGTGATGGGAGTGGAGAGGACAGAAAAAATCTGCGTTCTGGAATCTATTGATAGATGGAGCACAGATGTAAAGGACAGAGAAAATGAAGATTCCAAGGGGTTTTTATCATTCCAGGATAAAATTTACACAGCTATAAGGACAATGCAATAAATACATGCACCTTTCCATACTTTGAGATGCTGCGATTTTTAGTTTGAGGTTTTTTTTTTTTTTTTTGACATAAAGCATTTTAGCTTACCTGTCATTTTTAAAATTCAGTGTTTACCTCTTTTCTTATTGATTTTATTTAGTTTGTTTTTAAGTTGAACACTATTTTCAGTGTGATATTATAGATCAAGATGCAGCTATGAAGGATGATACAGAAAAATCCCATGCACAAAATAATTAGCATAATTAGCATATTGACTGTCATATATCTCAGTAAACATAATCAGCTTTTTGTTTATACTTGTCTGTGGGATAAATCATTTTATCAACCTGCCTAGCCTTCAGCCCCTGACATCTACTAATATGCTTTCCATTTTTGTCATTTCAAACATGTTACAGATGGGAACAGCACTATATAGCTTCCCATTAAAACCGGCTTTGTCAGTGCAAACCCTGGAAGTGTCAATAGCTTCCTTTCCTTCTAAGATCCATCCAGTGGCATATACTCTGTGGCATGGATGTACCACATTTGTTTATATCATTCTCCTGTGGAAGAACACCTGCGCTGATTTTAGTTTTCAGCTTTTGTAAATAAAGTTATTGTGAAAGTTTGTGCATAAGAATTTGGGGGAACATAAATTTTCATTTCTCTGGGAAATTTCTCCAGGAGTGTAATTGCTGGGTTGCATGTTTAATTTTCTGAAGAAACTGCCAAATTCTTCCCCAGAGCACCGGTACCACTCCTTATTCTCAGCCTCCTTTTTTTAATAATGTAGTTTTTCTTCTGTTCATGGAATTCTAATTGGTCTAAATGAACTGTGATGTGGGAAGGATTTTAGAAACCTTGCTGAGACATACAAAAATAAAGTATGTTCTGTACTAATTTGCAAGAGAGAAAAATCTGTTTAACAAAACCTTTCTATATAATAAGGTCATAAAAGAGGGCTGCATAATAACCCAGTAGAGGTATTTTGGATTTTCAGAGAAGCCTTTGTTAGAATTACACATGAACCACTTCTACTTAAAATCAAAGCTACAGGGATTAAGGAAGAAATGTAAAGAATCAAAGATCTAATTCACTGTGAACTGAGCAGCCCACTTTATGCCTGCATCCTCATGTCCTTAAGTTTCTGCCTGCTGGACACTCCAGCCTGAGCTGGTCCACATTCTCCTTCAGGTCATTGCTTTTCCACACCTGCTTTGATGTCTTAGAACTACCTGTGTAGATGGGAGGCAGTGTGGTACCAAAGTTGAGGAGGATGCTGAGAGCAAAGGTACCATTTCTTCACTGTTTCTGTCAAAGGGCACTTTAGAACCAGAGATCTATTTAGTTCTCATCCTGAAACCAATAAGCATGTATGGCTAATTAATAACATACATACTCATAGCTGCCACTTTCAAGTGTCTGCTCTACTCTATGAGCTCTTAGAAAAATTACATGTATGTAACTTTTAAAAGAAGTATTTGAGAGAAAAAAATTTCAATTTAGAAATGGGGAAACTTAGGTCACCAGAGATCAACTGCATGCACTTATTAGACTAGCCTGTTAAAATGATTAAAAATACATCATCAATTTCCATACTATCATTACTCTCAGGTATTCTTTAATTTATATTTTTGTTCATTCGTTTTTGTTTGGTTTTGGTTTCTGTTTCTGCAGACAGGAGCTTCTGATGTAGCCTGCCTGGCCCAACACTTCCTTTCCTGCAACTCCCAAGTGCTGGGTCAGAAGCAGAAGCTAGTGTGTTTGTCTTATCTTATTGACTCTTTCTGTGGTTTATTTTTTACAATACTTTTATTAGTACTATATTTACATTATTTCCACACACCCTCCCCTTCCAATTCACACACCTAATGCATATATATATGTAAGTAAGCTTATAAACATCCTTAGTATTATCTAGTGCCCCATCTCCCTCTTTTCTGGTCTTACCCTCTCTTTCCCTCTCTACCCTAGTTAAAGGCCCCTCCTCCCTTTCTGTCCATCTCCCCTTCATGGCTCACAGAACCCCACTATGGACTTCCTTTTCTTCCTGCTCTCCCACCATGATCTCTTTACTTTCTTAGCTTCCGTGGTTACTTCAGGCTATGTTCTTATAGTCAAAAGTCTCTGTCCCACTCAGCTGGTCCTGCAACCATTTAGTCCCAAATAGTTATACAAAGGCTTATATTAATTATAAACTGTTTGGCCTATGGCTAAGGCTTATTACTCTCTAAGTTTTACTCTTAAACTAACCCATGATTCTTATCCAGTTTATTTATGTGGCTTGGTACCTTTGAAGTGCAGCATTTACTCTTGTCTTGATTCCTCTGCATCTGGCTGGCTTCTGTCCTTCTTTTCCTCTTCCCAGAATTCTCCTTGTCTGGTTGCCTTGCCTATACTTCTTGTCTGCCTAGCTTCTGGCCACTTATCATTTTATCAAACCAATATTTACAGTGACAAATATTTACAGTATACAAGAGCATAATCTCACTGCATGTACTCTAAAGATTCGGAGTTAGGATCCACAAATAAGGGTGAACATGAAGTATTTGTCTTTAGGAGTCTGGGTTACTCCACTGTTGTAAATGGTTTTGGCCTGGACTTTCTGGGCCTGGACTAAAGGTTTAGTCTTATTTTTGGCTTTGCTTTGTTTCAAATAATCACATACAGGCATATATTATTTTTATGTTGATTGACCTAGGGCCTAGGCACATAACTTGTTAGTTTTTTTTTTATCTGAACTTGACTTATCTTGTTTAGCTGTGTGGCTTGATTTTTTTTTATATTAGTATTTCAGGGGTTTTTTGTGTTTGTTGTCATCTTTGTGTTTGTGGTAGCTCTCTGGCATCTGTCCCTGTTCTTTCTGTACTCAGAGTTTTCTTAGCCTGGTACCCCCACCCACATTTCCTGTTTGCCTTTGGCCAATCAGCTTTTTATTAAACCCATAGGCAGGAAAAATATTTACAACATTACCAGCATAATCCCACTACACCCCACTCAGGTTAATGTTTACTAGTCTTCACCTATTCTTAATGCTGTCTTCACTGCAGTTCATTGCAGCCTGGTGAGGGGAAGGTGGTTAGGAGCAGGATCCTGATTTAGTGCATAGAAATACAGCAATCTTAATCACAGTTTTATCAAGTCATAGTGATCCTTGCAGGAGTGAAGATAATCTGAAGAAACACTAGCGTCTTTCCCTTTGGCCAATAGATTACTGAGACAATGGACCCCAGTGAATTGGATTTTATGCTGAAGGAATGAAAGGCTGACTTCTGGTTCCAGCCGGTAGAGGAGCTTGTCTCTAGGAAGAGACTGTACCTAGTTTTGACAGTTTTCAGACCACTTGCATAAGGGAAGTGGATCCATGATGGGCAGTACCATAGATCAACCCAGGACTATTTAGTTTTGTAGATACTTTATCTTCTGTTTAAACCTAAACCTGATGTGAAGATCCCAGAAGATAGACTTGGGGGATGTCTCTAGACTCTTTTTCCTTTTCCCAGTGGAACCACATTGAATAAATTTTTTTCTGCTTTTACTTCTAACATGTCTATTGAATTTGTCTATTGAGTACAGATGGCCATTACAAGGCTGCTATTGATCATGTTTTGACCCTAGAAACTGGTAACATTGTGGCTTTTTTTCATGTGCCATGTTTTCCACTAGGAATTTTATATAGGGAGTCATAATTCCAAACAATAACTGAACATAACATGATATTGTTATGCCTGTAAAAATAGCCATATAGATAGACAAGGTGATGTGATGTCCATGAGGCCACACCTGAAGTGCAAGCAATGATCTCTTTGGATCCCTATTGTTATACTGTTCCTTATCCATGTCCAACCATCTATTCCCTGGGTCAGGTTCCCGAGAGCTATCAGGGTCAGGAGAGTCAACAGTACCTTCTGCAGTGCCATCCCTCTCCTGCTCCTGCTGGGCTTTCTGAATCAGCCGCTCAGGAACCCACACGGGGTCATTCCTGTCTTGAGGAAACACACAAACCGACCCCCGGTGCCCATGCCAATATTAACCAATAGTATTCACAGTGTACAGAAAGACATCCCACATCATGTATGCATAAAATATATATACACATAACATATGTATACACACACATATGCACAATATAAACATGCACATATTTAAAATGTTACCCTATAATGGGAACAATGACCCTACTAGACACCAGAGGCTGACAAATAAAAAGCCCATCATCAAGAATGTGTTACTTCTTTTGGAGTTGTTGGTCAATGGGGTTTCATAAATCCCCAACATTATAAGTTACTAGCATTGTTCTTGGTTACCTCCAGAGAAGTATGATAAGGCCCTGTTGATAAAGGCATCACATACATAAAATATAGTAAAGGTAAGATTGTACGGGCCTGGAAGTTTCATTCCTTATGCACAGCCTTCATAGTGGTGAAAGGTGCTATACAGTAATTAATCTTATAAAGCTGTGAAATCTGCAAGCTATAATTATGATTGGTATGACAACAGATACGATTGGTGCAATAGTGGTAAGAACAACATGTGTTGGGATTTACATATGAGCACATTGGTGGTTTGAGAAAGCATAGTCTCCTAGGTTCTTATGTTTAAATACTTGGTCCCGAGTTGGTGGAACTATTTGGGAAGAATTAAGAGCTGTGGCCTTGTTGGAAGGGATATGTTACTAGGGGTGGATGCTAGGGTTTAAAAACTCTCATGCTCATCCCTATGTGCTCAGTTACTACTTCTTATTTGTGGGTTGAGATGTGAATTCTCAACTGCTCTAGTGGCATCATGCCTATTGCTCATGGCCTTTTGGTCAAGGCTTCTTAACTGGTTTAATGCCAGTTATTTTGGGGTTTTTTGTTTTTGTTTTGGAGAGGAGTGTGTGTAAATCAAGTGGCACTTCCCTTCCTGTGTCTTAGGTTTGTCATACCAGATTCATGGCAATATAAGTTTACAGCCTTATAGTCTGACAGATATTCTCTCTCCTTTGTGTCTGCTGTCCCCTAGAGTCCTTTGCTTCCTCAGGCACCACCTAGGGAAATCTGTTAGTGGCCTGTTTCAGGTAACACCATCGGTACCTTAGACATGACTGATGTGTACTGACCAGTGAATCTGCATGTGGTATAACTCCTCATGGACATTTTTCTATCAGCATCTAGAAGCATTCTCTATGCTGATGAATGGCATAGGTCAGATCTGTGCAGAGTAAATTACATTCCTGTTTATATAAATATTCTTCACTCAATTCTTATCACTCAGAGAGACATGTATTATAGACAAAATATAATGTGACCAGATACATATACCCTGGCCATATCTAATGTTTTCCCTTCCCTTAGGAGTTTCAATTACTGTCTGCTGTATTTAGGAAGGGAAATAGTCTAATATTGCAGATGATTAATATTATGTCATAGTTACTCATAAGACTTCCTGGTACCCATGTCTGTATAACTACTTACCATACAGCCTAGTGTTTGACATTGTCCTGGTTCCCTGGTTGATTGAGTAGGCATTCCTAGCAGCTGAGGTCGCTTAGGGAGCCGTATCAAGTCTACCAAGCAAATGTTGGGGATTTAGTTTATAACTTGAACAAAATCTCTGCTTGTCACGGAGAGTGCCAGAAAAATGATAGTTGGCCATTTCCCCCTCCCTCTTGCAATTCTTTATTCTGGTCTTAAAACTGCTGGGTTGTAACTAATAAATGTTACTGAGTGAATAAATGTTCACCCAATATACCATTTTTGACATAAATAATCTAATGTCCAAACAATACAGAAACTGCCTTAAATAAAACATGTGAGCGCCAGTTCTTTCTGGTAATAATTTGGAAAATATCAATAATGTCAGTTTAACAACAGAGTGTTCTCTCTGTCCTTTTCATCTTGCCAGGGATAGGAGAACAGGGCTGTGCAGAGGGGGTAGCACCTATTTTCACAGAAGTGACTCACTTATTTTGTCTTGAGTTAGTTCAGGTACCTTGCCTTCAAGTTCAGAAATAAGCTCTTTCATTTTGATGTGGGGTGCTTCTGAAAGTGAGGCTGGGTAGCTTGGAGGGTAAGAACATTTCCTCTGGGAATATTCACTCAAAACAAAGACAATTGTACCTACTTTAAAAAAGAGCCTTGGGAATGAGACAGTAAAGGGGTGTCAGTGTGTTAACTGACTTCTATTTCATGGATAGAAGCAGGAAAGAGATTTACTCATTCTTTTTTCTTAACACCACCTTCCCATTGTTTGTTTCTTAAAGCACCTTCATTGGAGCCTGTGGGCACAGAGAAGTACAATGGTGAATCTTCATGCATTTCTGCTCAAGTATATGGAGAATCGCTGAGAGGATTGGTGAGTCACACCTCTGGTGTGTCTGTGAGTGTTTTCAGAGATGTCTAACTGAAACACAAAGACATTCTCTATTAGGCGAGGCCATCCAAGGGCTGGGAGCCCAGACAAAATGTAATAGGAGAAAAAGGAGACAACATTCCCTTTGCTCTGCTTTCTGGCCTTCAATAAAGTAAAATTGTTCTGCTTTTCTATGCCCATTCATCCATGATAGACTGAAACATCTGAAGCCATGAGCTACAGTGAATAATTCCTGCACTTGAATTGTTAGGTTAGAAATTTTGGTAACAGAGATACAAAAGTAACCAATAGAGTAAGTTTCAGGGATAAGGATATTTCTTTCATAATGACCTGAGTTTGAATTTCTCTAACAAAGAAGAGCATGGGTGCAGCCCATCTACCTGGGAAGTATTTTCAAATAGCATGAATGAGGAAATGCGGACGTGGATTAGAGTTTTCTCAAGGAAGGAATGAACATATATCGCAAGAAGAGCTTTGTTAGGTTGGCTACACAGCAGGGATTCTTTAGTCCAACAATGACTACATACTAGTGTAGTGGGATGCAGATGTTACCCAAGAAAGCATTAGTGACCTTGGCAAATTCTAGTGACCTCAGAAGATTCAGCCTCCGATGGGGCATGGCCAGGAGCAATCGAAACCAGGGAACACTGTCTGGCCTCACTGTTTTGTTCCTGCTTTCTTTGGGAGGAGACTGAACATCCAGTATAGAAGTTCTGATCCTCCTAGAATTACATTAAGGATACCTTGTATCTGTGAGTGCTTGTTTAACCTTTCAATAAATATTAATTCTTATATGATATATTGCATTTGTATAATTCTGGCTATATCTGGCACCCAACATGGGGCACAAACCCATGACCCTGAGAGTGAGAGTCTCATGCTCTACCAACTGAGGGCTCAGAGGTTAAGAGTACTGGCTGTTCTTCCAAAGGTCTTAAGTTTAGTTCCTAGCAACCACATGATGATATCCCAACCGGGGGCCCCGAACAACCACCTAAAACCTGAGGAAACTTAAAAAGCATTCTAGAGCACAGAAACAGAGCCAAAAGTGGCTTCTGAATTGGGTTATGGTACAGAGACATCATGATGTTTGGGCTTGAATTTAAAAATGGCAGGTCCACAACAGGCAGCTTAAACCCATCAGTCTCACAGAAGACTTAGTATAAACAACAAACTGCATGCAATTGATTTAAGGTTTCTGTTTATATTGAACAACAGGGGAACAGAGTCAAAAATGGTTTTTGGATAGCAACATTTTCTTGGGTCTGCTCTATTTGCTGGCAGCAATCAGAGACACCGTGGCCGGCACCTCCACCATGTTGAAAAGCTGCCAAAAGGGACAGTTATGACAATGCTAATGTTTTAAAAGCCTTTCTGGTTGGAAAGTTGTTTAAGGATACACAATGAAACAGATGAAACAGATTCAGATGGAGAAAAGCCTTTAAGTGGGTTAAAATGTGTGTGAAAAAGAATATGTAGACTGGGAAAGGAAAGGGGTACAGAAAGCCCTTAAAAAGAAAAATAGGAAATAAAAATATAAAAAGCCATGTAGAGATGGCAAATACACAAAGAGTCTAAATTATGGTTTTTATTGTGTTTACTTTTAATTTTTTAACTTTTAATGAGCTAACTGCAGAAAGACAAGTGATTGCAAAGACTTCTAAGTAAAACAAACATATATTTTAAAGCTTTCTTGACTTTGAGATTTGGGTCTTAGGATATGCTGCTTGGGAAAAGAGTTTCTGCTTTTGTTTCCACAGAAGATGAAAACCCATGGATTGTTTCTAGGCAAATATGGTTTCACCTGAAAATTCTCCGATGGGAAGGTCAGCTTCGAGAATGCCAATTAAGATGATCCACCCAGACTCAGGACCCTTGTAAGATTGGCAGTACCCCTTAATCTGCAGGAAGTAGTAAAAGAAAGAAAGCTATGCCCAAATTCCCAAAATATTGCTTATAAATGTTTGTTCTCATTGTAAATGGTTGATGGTCATAGTCTCTCTCAAAAAGAGGGGGAGGAGAATATGATATAAGAATGAATAAAGAAGATAGATTTTGGTTTATTGATATAATTTTAAGGCCAAATTTGTTATGCTGTATGTATTTTTGTACTCTTGTTTAAGGTATGATGTTTATGAAAGTCATTTAAAATTATAATGTGTAATTAAGAAATGCAGAATAATAGTCATTTATGTTATCCAAACTTATATAGTCATGTTAGGTTTTTGTAGGGATACAAAGATGTATTTCAATTAGATAGGTAGTCTTCAAACACTTCAAAGACCTCCAGAATATGGCATTTAAAATATTTTAAGAACTCAACTTTTCTGGACAGTGAAACTTGTTTGCTCCTGGCAGTACCAATGTATTTCAAGAGAATGATGGGCACTGAAGACACTTCATATGGATTTACTTTGTGGCAACAGTTAGCCACTGACAAGAAACTGTTCCTGTATTGACTGCTTGATAGTGTGCTGTATAAACTGGACATGCAGATTCCATAGGAAAATGACCTCTGAACTTTCATGGAATAAACCAAGATGGTCCTTCAGGTTTCTGTTCTGTAGGGAAAATTGCCAGGCATCCTTCAGGACACAAGGAGAAGCAATTGACAAACTGTGCCCGATTTCCTGCATCACTGAAAGGTATGCCAAGGACTCCGGACCTTTAGGCTGAAGATGGATGCACCAACATTACAAAGGAACTTTGGGTGACTGTCCAGGCAGACAGATGTCATCTCTGTCATTTCTAGATTTTGGAAGTTGCTTATACTTCCTGTTAACTTGGGTAATATTATATCGTTCCGTGGTCTTTGATGTAGTTGAAGATTTGAGAACTATAGGTATAGTTTTTCTTAGATATTTTAAAAGGTATATCAGATATGAAACTTTAGACTTACAAAGATAAGATAGACAATAGAATATCTTCCTTAATTTTGTTAATTACAAATAGACTATATATTGTAACTGTAATTCTTGATAGCTACTTTGCTATATGTAATTTTGCTATATTAAAATTGAAACCTTCATTTTTCATTAGACAGAAAAGAGGAAGTGTGGTGGGAATGTTTGTCTTTATGTCATGAATATTAGTCTGTAAATAAAAGAACTATTTTGGCCTGTGTGTTGCAGTGTAGAAGTGGGTGGAAGAAGCAGAGGAGAGACAGGTAGAAAGAGGGTGGAGTCAGACAGACTCCATCCAGCTACCCAAGAAGAAGCATGTTTGACCCAGGTGGCCATAGGTCACATGTGGCAAAATAGGTTAATGGAAATGGGTTGAACTGAAATGAAAGAGCTAGCTAGCAATGTGCCTGAGACATAGGCCAAACAGGATGAAATTAATAAAATTGTTTGAGTCATTTTTTGGAGGGAAAAGTTGCCATGGGCAGGTTGAACCTCTGGCCCAGTGGGGGCTGGAAACTTCATACCACGTACTAGAGTGGCTGGGAATCCCTGAGGAGGGATGTCTCAGCAATAACCCTGCTGCCAAACACCTGCAAGGTTCCTGAGAGCTAAAGGTCCCCACTCCACATCAGAAGTCTGAAGAGTCTGGGTTCTGACATCACCCAAATATAACAACAGTAGAAGTGATGGATATTCACACTCCACTAAGAAGATATTTATACTTCACGGCCAACAGGCAGCATCCCCTGCTCCTTAGAGCCATTTATATTTAGACTGCCATCCTGAAAGTTCAGTGCAGTCTGGGAGAGGGGATTTCTTCCCTTACTTAATCCTTCCTGAAAATGCCTTTACAGAACCACCTAGAAGTGAGTTTCTTAGCGGATTTCAGATGAAATCAATTTGACTATAAGGTTAAGCCTCATAGGAAGAGATAAGAAAGAGCAAAAAAATGGTTTCCCAAATAGATTTCTCTTAAATGGTCCTGGGCAAATGTTTCAAGTCACACTGAGCATTTCATGGCTTACAGTTGCCTCCTGACTCTGTGGCTAAGCCCACCTCTCCATGTTAGTCACCAGTAACTTGTAAATGATTGATAGAGGATTCAAATGTCTAGTTTCCTGCAATAAAGGGCAATTCATTGGATAGTTTATGCTCTAGAACAGATATTCTCAACCTGTGGTTGGTGATTCCTTTGGGGGTCAAATGACCTTTTCACTAGGCTTGCCTAAGATCATTGGAAACACAGATATTTGCATTATGATTCACAATCACAGTAAAATTACAATTATAAAGTAGCAATGAAATAAATTTATGTTGGGGAGTCACCACCACATGAGGAACTGTATTAGAGGGTCACAGCATTAGAAAGGTGGAGAACCATCAAATCATTTCTACCAAGGTTTAAGGCCAATGCTAGACTTCCTTGTGACAATGCACTAACATGGTTCTTCACAAAAATTTTTAGTTAGGCAATGGTCCCAGAACTTGGGAGGCAGAAGCAGGAGAATGTTTTTAAGTTTGAGACCAGTCTGATCTACAAAGCATATTCCAGAACAGCCAGGACTGATACACAGAAAAATCTGTCTCAAAGAAACAAACAAAAAGGCTGGAGAGATATGATATTCTAGACTAATTTTATTAAATATAAAATAATATATCACAGAGAGAGAGAGGGAGGGAGGGAGAGAGATGGAGAGGGAGAAAGAGAGAGAACCCTCATGTGAGCATACTGTGTGTGAGTGCAGGCATCACTAGTATTCACTCTTGGCATGTGGATCTTGGACAGTACATCCTCCATTGTTGGTACTTGCCATTGGCCTTTCTTGAGGCAGGGTGTCCTGTTGTTTGATGCCATGTACACCAGGCTAACTGGCTGTGAGCTTCTGTAGAGCTGCCTGTCTCTGCTTCCCACATCACTAAGAAAGCACCGAGGTTACACATATATACATGCTAGCACTCCAGCTTTCACACCGAGGTTACACATACATTCTAGAGTGTGTTCTCGGATCCTTGCTCTTACACAGAGAGCACTTTTATCCTGAGCTATCTCCCTAGCTCCTCTTCCTGAGTTTCTACTCCGTTTTCTTTTCCACCCCCAACACTCTGAAACTTCTCCATTGCTAAGTCTTGAGTTCCTGAATTCTAGTCATCATCTGTTTTATGGAACTTGACTGAGATGACATAAGGGTAGTACCTCAACAATGCCCTGCTATCATTGCTGGAAGGACAGGAGGTGCCCAGCTGCTGCTTCTATGGCCTACACCATGGTGACTTCTGATGGCATTTGCTTCTCTGATCATGGATAGTGAGCAGGCAGGGTTGAGATGAGCAGGAAAGCGTCTTGGTGCATAGGAACCTTGCTGAGCTGGGTATGACAGCTGTTGTCCCCAAGGCTCTGTCCTCTCCCTACCCTTGAAATTGGCTTCGGCCACTCTCCCATCTTTCAGAAAGGAAGTGACTTTCCCTTTTTTTTGTTTAATTTGGTTAAGAATTTGACATTTGTGTTTAATCCTTAAAAAAAATACTCCTGCCTTGTAGAATAGCCAGTAGACCAAGAATCATCCTGACTCAATCATCTCAGCCCTTGTCTTCTGTTTTTAGGGATGGGGCTGAGAGTCAAGGGACCAGGTGAGTCATTTGGTTTTGGGAGTAAGGGCTAGCCTACAGCCTCTCAGGTTTGTGAGACATTAGTATTTAGAAGTCATATAAAAAACTGCTTAACATTATATGTATAAACTAACACTTAAAGACTCACTAAATGAGAGGGATGTGGTGGCACACTTCTTTATTCCCAGTACTCATGAGGCAGAGGCAGGTGGCTCTCTATGGGTTTAAGGCCAGCCAGGTCCACAAAGTGACACCCTGTCTCAAAAGAAGAAAAAAAATAAAGCAAACAAAAACAAATAAAAACAAACTCAAAGATTCACTAAACTGTAGCTGTTATTTTAATGATAATGAATAGTCCCATTTAATGATAGTGAATAGATCACAGTGTGAGAAGCAAAAGATGTGGTCATTCATTGTCTTAGCTGTGCACTATGTCACCTCCCTAGATACAGCCACCTGGGAGGGGACACAGCTACCTGGACACACCAAGCTCCTTCTCACATCCCACAGGTGATGTCAGATATGAAGAGAAGGGGATCATGAGCATACATATGCGTGTGTGTGGTGAGACATCAGGTAATTCAGACCAAAGTCATTCATTTCTATGGGACCCTCTCTGGAAGCCAGTTTGTTCTTTTTCTGAGATATCACAGGATCCCACAAGCTGCTGTGACTGAGGCCTGACTCATTTTTGGCAAACAGATGCTGTGCTAAGTGATGATGAAGTGATAAACATATGTAAATATTTCATATAGAAGCAAAGTCAATATGGACAAGCACAAAAGGCTGTGCATAGTTGTAACTGAAAGTGAGGTAGGAGCGAAGTAGGAGCTGAAAGCAAGCCTTGTCTTGTAATTTAAAGTAGATAGTCTGAGACCCATGCACACAGAGGAAGCACTAAAGGGATTCAGTGTAGGTTAAATTAAAAAAAAAAAACAACAATAAAAAATCAGAGGGAGTATGTGATGTTGGAAGGAAAAAATGTGGACCAGGGATAGGAAAGGAATTGGAGAGAAGTAAATTGGGGGTGGAGGGGGAGTACGTAGACTCTAAGCATATATGTATGTATTACTATTAAATAAATATTTAATAAATATTTTTAGTTTTTAAATTTTATTTTATGTACCCATGGATATTTTGCCTGCATGTATGTATATGAAACATGTGTGCCTGGTACCCATGGAGGTCTGAAGACAGTATCAGATCCCCTATAACAGTAATCCATGTTTTTTGCCCCCTCAAAACATTATTTTTTAAATTTTAATCATGTATACGTGTGAATGTTTGTGAGGGTTTGTGCACATGAGTGCAGTGACCATTGAGACCACAAGAGGGCATAAGATTCTGTGGAGCTGGAAGAGGTTGTAAGCCCTGATGAAGGTGCTGAGGACAACACTGGGTCCCCAAAAGAAGTACATGTTCTTTAGTCGTAGCCATCTCTGCTTTCCTCTGTGATGGTATTTAAAAGCTTACCAGAAACTTTTAACAGGCATGAGTTATGTTTCTCAACATGATGCAGTCAGTGTGCTGTCAGCATGATGAGGACTAGAATCTAAGCTTGTCCTTGAGATTCCAGTTCCTATTTCTTCTGACCCTGGATTCACTAGTGCTTCCTCTCTCAAGGCCCTTTGGTAATGAAGGTAGTCTGGTTGTATGTGTATTGTTCATAGAATGGTTATCAATAGTCTGGGACTGTATGGGAAAATGTTTTAAGAAGCTTAGCAATGCTGTAAAGGCATAAGGTCATGTTAGATTACGGTTGAAGAAAGTGTAGAAAATTCTGGAAGAATATGAGAAAACAGCCTGGAGAAAAGAAAACCAGAAGGCATCTCTTTCCATCTGATAGTTTTGATCTAGGTATAGAAGATACAAAAGTTTTAAAGTATCTGAGGAGTGAGCAGTCGAGTGAAGAAGAAATAGAAAGAGAACAGGAATGAAGGAAGTTGAAGAGAAATTCACAGGAGTCCAATTTGGGCCTCAGTATTGGACTCCATGACCTTGAGGGCTGCACAGGGGAAATTATGAAGTCACTTTGTGTAGTAGGGGCATTCACTTAACTAAGGTCAGGGTATTGAGTGGATCTCACATGTTGACTTTTTCACATAGCCAACTGTCAGCTCACGAAAATGGTCATTCAAACAAGAACTACTGATAAATCAAATTCCGACAGATGGTAATTGCTGACTTCTTTACTCAGTGCTCTACGTGGCTTTCTTCTACGAGACCCTTGTCTGTCTGTCTGAATGCCTTTCATATGAAACAATAAATCAATTTTTATTCACAGAATGTTTCATCTTAGAATATCATCATATATAATTTGATACTGAAATGCCCTACAGTTTAGGTTGGTGGGATACTTTAAGCTGGCTTCTGCATCCTTGAGAATATTCTGGCAATTATTTTGACCATTTACTGTATAAAATAAGGAGATATTCTATGGGCCAGTTCTCTAATGCACCTTGGTTCAATTACTGGGAATAGCACTGTACAGCAGGCTATGGACACAAAGAGTTTTAACTGTTCCTATTAGCTCATTGAGTTAGTACATATATATGTATTTACAGAGTTACATATATTCATGTATTTACATATATGACAAGGCATGTGCATTTCATAGTTGTGTATATGTTTTTCTTCATGGAGAACCCTGACACCATGTTTATTCACTTTTCCTTCTTTCTCCTTTTCTTCATCTTCCTCTTTTCTACAGCAGTGTGGCTTTATTATACTTTCTGATCTTTTTTTTCCCCATGATCATTCTACCTTGGTCACTTGAATGCTGGGATTCAGGCTTTTACTATCATGCCTGGCTCATAGTCTTGATCCTATAATACATCCCAAATGGTTTCATTTTCCCTTTGTCCTCCATAGAAAGCTAGTTAAAGAAAGTATTTAATTGTGGGTTTACTTACAGTTTCAGAGGTTTAGTCCATGCTCATCATGGTGAGGAGAATGGCCATCACAGGCAAGATGGTGCTGGATCAGTTGAGAGCTCATATCTGATTCTCAAATTGAAGGTAGAGATGTAAAAACTAGGTCTGGCATGGGAATTTTGAAGCTTTAAAGCCCATACCCAGTGCCACACCCCTCCAACAAGGCCACACCTCCTAATTCTTCCTAAAAATTCACTTTACCTGGTAAAGACTGAGCATTGAAAGAAGCCCATGGGGGCCATTCTCATTCGGATCACCACATCCACTCCTCGTTCCTTTGTGTTCTAACTCTGGACTGTCCCTCACCCACTACCCTTTCTCTTTTGTTTGTTGATTTTTCTTTATTTCTCCCCCGTCCCCACCAAACTCTGATTCTGTCATAGGTGACTATGGCCTTTATTTGAAATACAACTCAATTTATACAGTCCAATAATTTCTGGTTCTTGTCTATTTCAATATTTATTTTTAATATGTAGAGGATTAAGGATTTCAGGAAGTCAAAACTATATACAAAAAGGAATACTCAGATTTGCCACTTCCTTCCATATTAACACAACTGCTTCTGTAGCCCAACACAAGAAGATATATATGCATAAAAATATACACAGTGAGCATGCTGGCATAACTGTTTAAAGTGGACCTAAAAAGGAATGGAATTAAAAGTCAGTGACTCGTGAGTTGATTAGTCAGGATAGGGCTTATGCCTCTGGCTGCTGCTGATGGTGCACCAACCACACTCTCAAGCGTTTAATGTTGCTTCTTTTTCTTGGAGTCATTAAGACATGTACAGTAGAATTTCCTAGCATATATGCTGTGGAACAATCTCATGACATAGCAGACGAAAAATGATTCTCTGCAAACAGCATGGGTAGCAGTAGAAACCTGATTTGTTCTTTGCACAGCCTTATGCTAGTAGCTGACGATGCTTTCTTACTGGACACAGAATTCTTTAAAGGATTACACAAGCTAAACATCATTCATAATCTGCTTGAGGAATAGTTCAGAAAATCTTGGGTCCTTCATAAACTCCAGAAATATTCTTGAGATTCTTGCTTGTTCTGAGTGCTTTTTCCAGACCTATGAATGGAAGACCAACAAAACAAAGAGGTCCTGCCCATAAGGGCACACTTGTTTTCAGATTGAAAGGGGTGATGAGAGAAACAGAATACTGTGGTATTCTTCTTTGTATCAACTCACAAAAGATAAATAAAGCATTGCAATTCTTTGTTTTCCTTTGTTAGGACTCTATATGTACACCCTAAAGAAAAGAGAATGCAGGAATGAGATCTCCCAACGTGTTACACACCAGTCCAAAGGGAACCAAATAATGGCAGGCTTCACTTCCATGTGCATTTATCTGAGCACAAGCCACAAATTAAGGGGTATAAAATTTAAAAATGGGGGGAAATTCTTGAGCTTTTAATCACATTCCCATGTTGATAAAATATTTATGAGCTCTTTTTCAATTAATTAGAATAAACTATGTAACACTACAGGAAACAAATTGAAAATTTAATAAAGTAAGTTCACTTTCAATTTCTTTTGAAGAAAGAAGCTAATTATATTTAGTTCTGTAATTATAACTTTAATTAAAATATAATGCAAAATATTCCATAAAGTGAACACAGTGCCAAGTAATAAAATGAAGACTTTAAAACAATTTGCTCTTTGGATAAAAATTTCTAATTTGAAAGGAAGCCTTTAGTGAACCATTTTCCAAAAATTCCATCCTTTAAGTACAAACCAAACAGCCTTCTCCTAAGACCAATTAGTATTTATTTACCACTTTAAGCTTATTTTTTTCTCTTTGTTGCACACTAACATCTTCAAATTGTCTTAGCCATCTTCCTCTTATAGTCTGTTTAGAGAAATACTCCTCTGTCCCTATGCATGCTGTCATTTATGACACATCCCCTTTGGGTTTGAACATGCTTCAAGCTTCAGATGATTAGAAATTTGAAAGCTAGGGTGTTTTTAAAAGTTTGTGACTGTTATCAGTCCCCTCCATCGGACTGGTATGTAGATGATGCTGTGACTGCCCCAGGGTCCCCGGGGTAACATGAAGGTGCTGTGACAGCCCCAGGCTCATCTAGTTGGGGTGAAGATGCTGCTGTAGGCAGACACTCTCTTAGGAAGACATTCAATGGCTCTAAAATGAAATAAGAAAAAAAAAAGATTGAATGACTTTGTGAGCTTTAAAAAGGATTTATTTTTCTTTTTATGTGTATGGATTATTTTACCTTCTTGTATGTCTGTGTACCATGTACATGCACTGGAAGCCAGAAGACATCAGATACCCTGGCACTGGAGCTATACATGGCTGCAAGCTGACCTGTGGGTGCTGAGAATTAAACACTGGTCCTCTAGAAGAATAGTCAGTGCTGTTAGCTTTGAGCCATCTCTCCAGCTCATATTTGATGATATTTTAATGATTTTCTCTCAAATATTTCCCAGACAAACAGAGTTGACTAATCATTTGCCAGATATAAGGTTCCCATTCTAAAGCCCAGGGGAATGTAGGCCTTTTGCCATGATGAAAGACAGACCTATTTCTGAAGGCTGCTACATTGCTTTTAAATTTGAATGCTACTCTGCTTTTACCCAGGCTATACAGGTTAATGGTGAGACATAACAAGTTTAAATCTCTTCTCTATATCACATGGTACTTTAGCTGCAAGAAAAAGGTAATTTGCTTTTCATTTGATTCAATCCAAAATGACTAAAAATATTTATTGAGTGTATACTGAGTAGAATATATTATAAATAAAATAAAATCTAATAAATAAAACATACCCCTGATTAATTTGTTAAAAATCAAATTTCTTTCCCACTCTTCCTCTGTGTGGTATAGATTCCCAGGTTATTTTCATCCAGTGAGTATAAGAAACAATTTGCTGGATATTTATAGGCCTTTGGAGCTTTTGTGATTGGAAGTCTGGGGAGATGGCTCAGGTGGTCAAGTGCTTGGTGCACAAACACTGAGATATGAGTTACATTCATCAAAACGTGCATATAAAAAGCCACAGCATATACCTGAATGCGTTGCACATGAATTCATTCCCCAAGAGTTGGATGCCATGAATGCACATGAACACACACACAGACACACACAGAGACACAGACACAAACACACACACACACACACACATGCATGCACAATGTATTTGCAGACAGAGATTCATTCAGAATTAGCTTCTTCAGTACTCTAAGTCCATGAACTAACTCACATGTGCTTTCCTAGAACATCTAACCACTACAAACTTTCTTTTTGTGGTTGTGAAGTTATAACCAGTGCCTCACCTGCTTTAGATAAGCCCCAGACTGCTGAGATAAACCCTCAGCATACTGACTAACTTCTTGATATTTACCAAAAGGTTGGTGGCTTTGTGTGGGGACAGTACATGTGTCATTTTGTTTTCCTTTGCCATGTCTAGTTTAAAGTCTATACACCCTAATATGTCTACATTGTTCATTGTCATGAACAGAAATATTTGGAACACTGTATTTTGCTGATAAGTTAAAACATGACAGACATGTTACTACATCTGCTATTGCTTCTCCACTACAGTCTCAATGTGATCATTGTGAACAGGTTGGTACAAATATGTCTAGATGTTTTCTTTTCTTTTTTTTCTTTTATAGATATATTATTTGGTGTTTTTACATCATGCAGCCCATCAAACTCAGATATCAGACTTCTCAGATTCATGCCCACTCTTTTTTTTCTCATTTTTCATTATTAATAAAGTCTCATTTTTTATCCATGTATCCCCTTTTTCAAATGCCCTTCCCCTCCTGACCCTACAAGTCACTCTTCTCCCCATCTCCTTATCTCCTTCCTGGCAAGGACAGTAGGTCCAAAGGTCTCAAGGTGGCTTAGTTCAGCATCCACTTCAGGCAAATCCACTTTCCTCATCCCCATATCAAGACTGGCTCAAATGTTCCTCTGGAGGGAATGGGCTCCAAAGTGCCAGTTCAAGGTGCTTCAGATCCCAAGCTGTTCAGTGTTTGTGGTTTGCAGCTTGGACATGTTTTGCTTTTTGTTTAAAGTCCACTAATGAGTGAGTACATCCCTTGCCTCTCTTTCTGAGATTGTGATACCTTACTCAGGAGGATATTCTCCATATCCACCAATTTGCCTGCAAATTTTAGGGTATCATTTTTTTTTTCACTATTGATTAGTACTCCATTGTGTAGATGTACCACAGCTTGTTAATCCATTCCTCAGTGGAGGGGCAACTAGGTTGTTTCCAGGTTCTTGCTATTAAGAATAATGCTGCAATGAACATAGTTGAGCTAATGATTTTGGGATGTGAATGTACATCTTTAGGGTATAGGCCCAATAGTGATATTGCTAGTTTCTTGGGGAGACTGATTCCCAGTTTTCTGAGAAACCGCCATACTGCATTCCAAAGTGGCTGAACAAATAAATTTACACTCCCACCAACAATGGAGGAGTGTTCCCCTTGCTCCACATCCTTTCCAGCATAGGCTGTCATCTGTGTTTTTAATCTTACTCATTCTGACAGGTGTCAGGTGGTATCTCAAGGTTGTTTGGATTTGCATTTCTCTGATGGCTAAAGATGATGAACACTTTTTCATGTGCTTTTCAGCCATTTTTAATTCTTCTGCTTTTTAGTTCTGAACCCCTTTTTTAAATTTGGTTATTAAGGGTTTTGGGCTCTAGTTTCTTGAGATCTGTATATATTTTAGAGATCAATCCTCTGTCACTTGTAGGGTTGATGAAAATCTTTTCCCATTCTGTAGGCTGTCATTTTGTCTTATTGACTGTGTTCTTGGCCTTACAGAAGCTTCTCAGTTTCAGGAGGTCCCACTTATTGATTGTTGTTCTTAGTGTCTGTGCTACTGGTGTTATATTTAGGAAGTGATCACCAGTGCCAATGCATTGGAGGGTATTTCACACTTTCTTTTCTATCAGGTTCAGTGTTGCTGGATTTATGTTGAGGACTTTGGTCCACTTGGATTTAAGTTTTGTTAAAGGTGATAGGTTTGGATCTATTTTCATTTTTCTACACACTACCATCCAGTTATGCCAACACCATTTGTTGAAGATACTATCTTTCTTCCATTAAATATTTTGGCATCTTTGTCAAAAATCAAGTGTTCATAAGTGTGTGGGTTAATGTTTGGGTCTTCAGTTTGATTCCATTGATCCACAAATCTGTTTTTATGCCAGTACCAGGCTGTTTTTATTACTGTAGCTCTATAGTATAACTTGAAGTCAGGGATGGTGATACCTCCTGAGGTTCTTTTGTTGAGCAAAATTGTTTTCACAATCTTAGCTTTCCTGTTATTCCAAATAAAATTGAGTATTATTCTTTCAAGGTCTGTAAAAATTGTGTTGGGATTTTGATGAGAACTGCATTGAATCTGTAGATTGCTTTTGGTAAGATTGCCATTTTCACTATGCTGGTCCGACCTATCCAGGAACATGGGAGATCTTTCCATTTTCTTATATCCTCTTCAATTTCTTTCTTCAGAGATTTAAAATTTTTGTTAAACAGATCTGATACTTCTTTGGTTATAGTTATACCAAGGTATTTAATGCTATTGGCAGCTATTATAAAAGGTGATGTTTCTCTTATTTCTTTTTCGGCCCTTTTATTTTTAGTGTATAAGAGGGCTACTGATTTCTTTGAGTTAATCTTATATCCTGCTCTCTTGCAAAAGGTGTTTATCAGCTCTAGGAGTTCCCTGGTAGAATTTTGTGGGTCATTTATGTATACAATTATATTATCTGCAAATAGAAATATTTTGACCTCTTGTTTTCCAGTTTGTATCCGTTTAATTTGTTTTTGTTCTGTTATTGCTTTAGCTCAGTCTTCAAGAACTATGTTGAATAGATAAGGGGAGATGGGACAGCCTTGTCTCTATCCTGATTTTAGTGGGATTCCTTTGAGTTTCTCTCCATTTAGGTTGATGTTGGTCGTTGGCTTTTTGTAAATCATCTTTATAATATTTAGATATTTTCCCTGTATTCCTGATCTCTCCAGGACTTTTCTCATGAAGGCTTGTTGGATTTTGTCAATGGCTTTTTCAGCATTTAAGGAAATGATCATGTGGGGTTTTTTTCCTTCAATTTGTTTATATGATGAATGACATTTACAGTTTTACATATGTTGAACCATCCCTGAATTTTTGGAATGATGCCTTCTTGATCATGGTGAATAACTTTTTTTACATGTTGTTGAATTCGTTTTGCCAGAATTTGTTGAGAATCAATGTTCAATAGGGAAATTAGTCTATAATTCTCTTTCTTTGTTGCATCTTTGAGTGGCTTGGGTATCAGGGTTATTGTGGCCTCATAAAAAGAGTTTGGCAATATTACTTTGGTTTCTACTTTATGGAAGAGTTTGAGGATCATTGGTAATAATTCTTCTTTGAATGTCTGGTAGAACTCTGCACTGAAAACATCTTGGCCTGGACTTTTTTATATGGGAGACTTTTAATGACAGCTTCAATTTCCTTTGGTAGTATAGGACTGTTTAGGTCTTTAATTTGATCTTGATCTTGATTTAATTTTGGTAAATGGTACCAAAATTCTTAATCAGGTATGTGTTCAGAGGTTTGACTGCTCTTGTGAGGTCACAGTGTTATGATGCCAATTGTCACCTCTTGACCTCTCATCTCTCAGCTGTGCGCCCAGGGTCTTGACTGTTCCCCTGTTGCTATTACACCAGCCATGTACTGGGTGGGCTGTGCTCTGCACTGAAGCCGAGAAGCTGTCTCAGGGCCTAGGTTCAGGTGGCAGAAGTTGCCTTCTGACTTCCAACCTCTCAGCTGTGCTTTTAGGAACTCCTCTGCTTCTCTGCTGCTATTATGCCAGTCCTGGTCTGTGTAGACTACTTTCCCTGCCTAAGCCGAACTTCTTTCCTCTGAGGTGTGTGCCTAGGACTAAGGGGCTTAGCTGTTCCCCCGCTACTAATTTTCCAGATGTGTTCTGGGCGGGCAGTGCTCCATGCTGCACCAACAGACTAGATCTTTTCTTATAGATAGATTTTCAGCGGTTTTTAGAAACCAAATGATATCACATTAAATAAAATATTATGCATTGTCTTTTTAGAGTTTTAAGAGCATAACTCCATGTGAATCTAGAAACTAGAAGACTAATTCTGTTATGCTCATAGTTCTAGACCAGGGGCAGAAAGATTCCACTGCGGTGGTGGGCTATGGAGTGTCTTGTTTCCCATGGGACATGTGCTAATACCTGGTGGTGCTTTTGTCATTATGTCTATAGTGGATGTTTCTGGATTCTACTGGGTAGAGATACCAGATATACTTGAAGAATCTCACAATATGCAAGACAGCCACTTAGCTCAATGTGTGGATAGTGACATATCAAGACCTTTACAAACAGAGGGATACCACTGTCCTTGAACAAAGAGATCCTGATCCTACTCTTTTGGGAAATTCTGGAAGAAATTTTATTCTCTTTGAATTTTGTCATAAAGAGAAGCAAAAAAATGGAACACTAAGGGTAAGTATGAGAAAGTCTGTGTCCAAAACAGGGCTGACAGTTGAGAGGCAGTGGATTTTCAGGAACATCAGACCCATTTGGCATTCTCATTCTACTTACTGACTTTACTTTTTCCAAATTTCAAGAGTTGCCTTCCATGAGACCAGTGCTTATTAAAACCAGACAGCTAGGCCTACCTCTACTTTCTCATTTGGTTGTCAGAGGTGGGATTCAGAGTTCATGTTTCCATGGCCGTGTGATGCTGAAGCTGTTGACTGTCACTGCCTCTGACATGGATTCTTTGGCTTGTCCTTCTATCCAAGTGAGCCCCTCGGATTCTGTGCCTCCCTCTACTCTTATTAGTGAGTTGCCCTATTTCTGTTTCATTATTTAAATCACCATTGATTCAGATTTTATGAGAAAGGAGATGCAATTTTCTTGTTTACCACTGATTCCCCCTTGTGTATAGCACACTCCTTTTCAGAGAGTTAAAATAAAACAAAACAATGTGGTCAAATAATGAATTGATAAATGAAAAAATGAATGGTTTAATGGATGAAACAATTCAGCAATAAGCTTTGTGCTAAATAAGCTTAGAGATGCCTAATGTTTCTTTGGGACTATTAATAACAAGAAAAAAAAATCTTGCCATGTTTTACCAAAGCCAAGAGGGTAAAAGGAGTCATGTTTTAACCTCCCAGGTACCCTGGCAATTCTTCTTATTTATGTTTCAACATTCATGGTCAGCCACCTAGAGGCCCTTAATATGTCTGTTATATGCTGTTCCAAGATGATCAGACAACTTTGAAAGAAAATTGCTACCTGGAAAGCCATAGAATGTTTTGTCATTAATTATTTCTAGGTAGGTCCTCAGCTGTCACCAGTTTTAAAACCTCCCTAGTTGGAGAAGCCAAAGTACATTCCTGCTTTGTCCTTCCATTCAATCACTCATTAGCCTGTAAGTCATCCTGTTTGCAGCAGGCTTCAACTCATACATGAGTGTATCATGGGGAGAATATATCAGTCAGTGGGAAGAATTTATCTATCTAAATCTCTCTCTCTCTCTCTCTCTCTCTCTCTCTCTCTCTCTCACACACACACACACACACACACACACACACACACACACACCACGTATATACATGCTATCAGGCTGTTGGGTCAGGTTTTTGCTTTTCTTTCTAAGACTGTCAAATGAAACATCTCTGCCTAATATTCATGATTGGGCAATGACCATCTTATCATTCCAAAAATACAAATTAAAGATAATACTCTTAGTTATTGGCAACTCAGCCAGAAAAAAGAGACAATTTGGACATTTAAAAACATTTTACTTTTTTGTCATTTCAGACCAAATGACAATTTTAAATAATGGCTAGTCAAATGGGACATTCTTTTTTTTTTTTTTAATTTTTTACATTTATTTATTTATTTATGAGAAGGTCCCATGTATTTCTTTTTTTTTTTTTAACATTTGACTCCTGAGCTTTATTGAATAATAAGACATTAAAAGAAGCTGCAATACTTTTCTTGAACCTAGAGCTCACAGATCTGGCTTTGATTGGTAGTTAAGAAGCTCCAGAGATCCCCCTCTCTTTGCCAACCATCATCACTGTGGTTCCAGATATGTAGCACTATATGTGGCTTTTATATGGGTGCTGGGGATCTGAACTCAGATCCTCAGGCTTGTATGGAATGAGCTTTACTAAATGAGCCATTTCTTCAGCCACCATCACTTTCTTTTTAAGTGATACTTTAGCCATTATAAAATGCTCGTCTTTTTTCTCTGGAGTGTTCCTTTCATAGTCCACGTTGTCAGAT